>CAUYRT010005496.1:0-33818 GCA_963574885.1 Lepilemur ruficaudatus
TCCAATTAATTTCTTTCTATTTATAGTAGAGACGGGGTCTCGCTCTTGCTCAGGCTGGTCTTGAACTCCTGACCTTCAGCTATCCACCCGCCTCGGCCTCCCAGAGTGCTAGGATTACAGGCGTGAGCCACCGTGCCCGGCCCGGAAAGACTTATTTTGATTTTTGATTTGAAATGTCATTTTTTTGTCCTGCACTGTTTAATTGATAGTTGTGTCTTACAAATTATAGCAATACTATATTCCTCTCAGGAACTTTTCCTCTGCTCTTATTAAAAATCATAACATTACAATTAACTGCTTTTAAGATTTAAAGTGTTATTGTAAATTACATTTATATTTTAAAAATATTTGATTAATACTTTGAAGTGATCCTGGTATTGTTTCTTTACTACTTCCTGTTTCACTATTTCAGCTTCTATCTGTATCTAGATTTTTCTTTACTTCTCATTTGCTATATATATTTGTTATATGTATATATTTATTTGTGTTTTTTTCCTAATATTTTTTTACTTTTTATTTCTTTTCTTTTTTTCTATTGTAACTTTGTAAGCTGAATTTTTTTTTTTTTTTTTTTTTTGAGACAAGAGTCTCGCTCTGTCTCTAGAGTGCCGTGGTGTCAGCCTAGCTCACAGCAACTTCAAACTCCTGGGCTCAAGCAATCCTCCTACATCAGCCTCCCAAATAGCTGGGACTACATGCACGTACCACCATGCCCAGCTAATTTTTTTCTATTTTTTAGTAGATACTGGGTCTCAATCTTGCTCAGGCTGGTCTTGAACTCCTGACCTCAAGTGATCCTCCCACCTCAGCCGCCCAGAGCACTAGGATTACAGAAGTGAGCCACCTCACCCAGCCTAGGGTTACACTTTGATAGGTTAAAAATATTTCACTTGTTGATATTACAAATATAATGTATTACAAATGGCAGGAATAAATAGTCCATGGCATTTTTCAATAATTCGTCTTTCCTCTCACATCTAAGTCTTTGATATATTAGTTTAGAAATTAGAAGGGGCATTTAAGGTAGTTTTGGATTTTCTATGCTGACACCAGTTTGAGTAGTCTGAGTGGTTACTATTTTTAGCACTTCATTTTATTAAAGTAATTTTCAGTTGGTAGAATTTCTCCTAAATGTCACCATATATCAATTAGAATCCCTTGTGCTGCAAGTAATAGAAAACAGTTTAAACAGTAAAGACACTTACTGGCTTACAGAATTGAGAAACCCATGGTAGGAAGATTTCTGACTCAGTTATGTTACCAAAGATTGGGCTGTTTTTTTCTCTTTAGTTTGTGTTCTAAGGTGTCATCTTCACCTGAAAGCTAGCTCCCTTTGTGGGAGAAGGAGGATTCCAACAGCTTCTGAGGACACCTTGTCCATGTCCACAGGAGAAGGAGAGAGACAAAGAAAAACAGCGAAATTATTTCTGTCCCAGCATTCTTAGCAAGAATATTGAGATTTACTCTGTGAGACTGGTTTAGGTCACATGCCTGTCCTTTAATCAGTCACCTTGGCTAGGGTTAATGCAATAACTTCTTGGCATGCGATTAGGGCCTTTCTTGGAAGCTGGGATGTGGGATCAACTTTCCCTGAATCCTATGGGCTATGTAGGAGAGAGGTGGATACCCAAATAAAAACTGAGTACTGTTAAGAAGTGGGCAGGGAGGAAGGATATTGGGGAAGCAAGTGTTTGCATACATTATTTCATTCTCTGAAAGAATAATCTTTAGCAACTGGTTTGAATAGCACTTATTCAACTGACATTTATTGGGTCCTATAATGCATTATGGGACTTTATTCCGTGCATTATGATAATACATGAAATGGCAAGGCTTTGGTTTTAGGAATTCTCAGTACAGTGGTAAACAGAAACATAAATCAGTACAGAATAAGTTGGTAAAAGCTGCAATGGAAGTATAAGCAAAGTGCTAGTGTAGCACAGATGAGGAGGGCTTCAGAGAGGAGGTGACATTGAATATTGTAGGATTTTTCGAGGCAGAGGAAGGGAAAAAGTACTCTCCTTAGAAGGAGCTCTCTTTGTAACATTCCACCAGTGGAGTCAGGAGTGGTGAACTTTAACTGTTATAGGGTAAAACTTGGGATTGGGGTCAACTTAGCCCTTGATGTTGTTTGAGGGGAGAGAAATCTTTCCTTGATACTAGCAATAGCTATAGTTGAAATCTCAGAGCCTATGCCTAAAAATTTCCTTCATAAATTTCCAGGAACGTTCTAGTTTGAGAAGCACTGAATATCATTAGCCTATCTTTATTTTCGCTTTAACAATTTAAATTCCTCATTACTAGCCACTGAAATTAATTGTTTTATTTTCCTCAGGAAGATGGTGATGATCTTCTTTTAAAAGCTGAAAAAGATAATCGCCAAAAGGTGTCTGGAATCTTACAGCGTATTCTCTTGCTTTTCCGGGCAGCTCGATGTTCTTTTCCTGTAGCTCAGTGGTATATCTTGCAGTTGAGGTGGGCAAGAAAAGTCATGCAGAAGGTATGGAAATGTCTTAATCATTTACGTGCTGTGTTCACAAAAAATACCAATTTTTATACCATAATGTTTATAATTGTGACATTTTCTCAAGGACTCCTATAAATCCATAAATCTTAGGTTTATTTACAGTAAGCAACCTGGCCAGGCCAGGTTCTTTTCTGCAAAAGATAAGGACTCTGTATCTGGTCTCTAGGTTAGTTTCATCCTGTCTGGCAATAGATAGTATAATCCTAGTCAGTTAATTCCAGGGAATTCCAGTTACTTCCCCTGCCCCTCATCCCTCCCTGCCCACACACATAATCATTGAAGATTTAAACTCAGTTTAGGGCTTCTTCCCTCTCCTCCCTGAGATATTATCTATATTTGTAGGGGCCTCTGTGGGTTCAAAGCATGGAAAGTTAGAGGTCATTCTCGGCGGTTTCCTTCCACTAGTCAGGGGCACCCCTTGCTATCTTCTGAGGTGGACAATTCAGTTTGATTCCGCAGCAGTCATCCTTTCTATGCTGACTTCAGCTGAGCTGTTGCTGCATTCATCTCATCTCATCTCCAACCGATGGGGCACCTGGTATGTCTCCTTATCCAGCTGCAAGTCCTTTGTAGGCCTGCTGTCGCTCTCTGAAATGTGGAAATAAATTTTATCATTTCCAAATATTTTTAATTCAGCCTTTATTAAAATTAAAATTTTTTAAGAGACAGCATGTAACTTTAAAATTAAATTTAAAACAAGAATCTACAACTTTTGGTAGGAACTTTTAGAGGGACTTTGAGAAGTTATCGAGTATTTTTGAAAATTAGACTTTTAGAGAAAGAAAGTTTGTGAAATTTACGTATAGCCTCTGTAAAAATGTAAGTTAAAACTGTACTCATTTGATATTTTGTCATCACAATGGAAACAGAAATAGAATAGTGGTTGCCAATGGCAACGGGGGGGAATATGGGAAATGAGTGCCCATCGTTTTCTTTTGGGGTGATGAAAATGTTCTGGAATTAGACAGTGGTGATAGTTGCCTAACTTTGTGAATATATACTAGAAACCACTGAATTGTACACTTTTTAAAGGTAAATGTCAGCAGGGCACAGTGGCACGCACCTGTAGTCCCAGTTACTTGGGGTGCTAAGGTGAGAGGATCTCTTGAGCCCAGGAGTTAAAGACCAGCCGAAGCAACCTTATCTCTAAAAATAAATAAATAAAAGGTGAATTTTAGCTGTGGGGTGCAGTGGCTTACTCTTGTAATCCTAGCACTCTGGAAGGCCATGGCAGGAGGATTGCTTGAGGTCAGGAGTTCGAGACCAGCCTGAGCAAAAGTGAGACCCCATCTCTACTAAAAACAGAAAAGCTTAGGTGAGTGTGGTGGCACGCGCATGTAAGTCCCAGCTACTTGGGAGGCTGAGGCAGGAGGATTGCTTTGAGCTCAGGAGTTGGAGGTCATGGTGAGCTATGATGATGCCACTGCACTTTAGCTGGGGCAACAGAGTGAGACTCTGTCTCAAAAAAAAAAAAAAAAAAAAAAAGGTAAATTTTATTTTATAGTGTGTGAGTTACATCTCAGTTAAAAATGGTGCCAAAATAAATATTCTGTGCTCTATTAGTTTTCTATTTTCCCCTAACAAAATACTGCAAATTTAGCAACTTAAAAGAATACCCATTTATTGTCTCACATCTTCTGTGCTTCAGAAGTCTATCTAGGCAAAAGGGTGGCACAGCTGGGTTTCTGCTTAGAGTTTCACAGGGCCAATCAAGGTAGCAGCAGAGCTGTATTATTTTCCAGAGGTTCTAGGGGAAAATCCATTTCCAAGCTAATTCAGATTGTTGGAAGAATTCAGTTCCATGTGGCTGTAGGACTGAGGTCCCCTGTTTCCTTGGTAGCTCTATGTCTCTACCTCTTAGTACCATCCTGCTAGTGAATGCCATTAATGTATTTGACAGGAAGTCTGACATTACTGTGCTTACAAGGGAATTTGATTAGTTTGCATCTTTTTGGAAGTGACTAGTAGAAGGAGAAAATAGGTTGAAAGCCTGCTGGTCTTTGTTTGTTTGTTTTGGAGACAGGGTCTTGCTCTGTTACCTGAGTAAGAGTGCAGTGTCATCATAGCTCACTGCAACCTCAAACTCCTGGGCACTAGGGATCCTCCTGCCTCAGCCTCCCAAGTAGCTGGGACTACAGGTGTACACCACTGCGTCTGGCTGCCCTTTCCTTTTATTATAACAGACTCCCCCCCTTTTTATTCTTGATTTGTTAGAGAAATTGAGTAATTAGTCCTGTACCACATTCTAGATTTTTCTGATTCTTTCATCATTAAGTATCATTTAACTTGTTCCTCTTTCCTTTTATTTCCTGTAAACTGGTAATCTGCACTCATTGAGGTAGAGAGATTTGAATAGATTTAGGTTTAAATTTTCTTAGAAATGAATTCTTCATAAGTGTTTTATACTTCTGTTGCACCGTGTCATGCAGCACATGTGTCTCTGCCCATTTCACTTTTTTCCCCCCCGCCCTGCCCTCCCATTTCACTTTTTGTGATGTTGAGATTAGTCAGTGAATTTGGGTCATATCACATCGTCTTATCAAGGTCCCCATCAACCCATCAACTTTTTACCTAATTCAACATTTATTGATTATCCTTACCTAGAGTCATTATTTTATTAGGGGTTGCCAAGTGGTGACTTCCTAATTCTGTCATTTATAGATTAGTTTTTAAAAATTATATATGTAACATATATGTAAATTTTTGTATTCATTTTTAGCTAGTATACATAGTCTTACTTTGGGTGAGATTTAGATACCTAAATTTCTTTATTTTCTTTATTATGCCTGTGGAGAAAGCCAGGAACAAATAAAGCATTAAATTATTCTACAGGCAACAGTAAGTGATAAGAGAGTGCAAATGATTTAGTTAGAATATTTTTTCTCTTTTGAGATGTAATCTAGTGAATTTCTTGAATTAAATTTGTAAGTTTCTGAAAGTGCAGTTAATTTCAGGGGTATATTCCTTACATAGTAGAAAACTGTACTGTATTTTCCGTTCTGTATGGTTTATCTTACCTGGTTCATTCTTTTATAGTTTCCTTAAAAAATGATTTATACTACTGATGACTAACATTCTATTATTCTTTATTTCAGATTCGATTGAAAGGGTCTCTTCCTTCATTGAGTCCTTTCCCTCAGTCATTACTTAATTATTGTAAAGGAGGTGTAGCATTCTTTATTCCTGGAGCAACTGGAGACCACAAGCTTGATAAAGTTTCCATTGGAGCAATAGGTTTGTCCAAAATGAACTGTTTGCTTAGACATTAGGCCTAAGTATGAATAATGATATATTTTTCATTTGATTTGGGAAAGTTTCTAAACTATTGACTCTTTAAAGTTATAGTATGTTCTGTGATATTTTACTTTGTGTTAACAAGTAAATACTGTGTTTTGGCCGGGCAAGGTGGCTCATGCCTATAATCCTAGCACGCTGGGACACTGTGGTGGGAGGATCGCTTGAGGTCAGGAGTTCGAGACCAGCATGAGCAAGAGTGAGACCCTATCTCTAAAAAAAAAAAATTAGCCGGGCATTGTGGCATGCCACCTGTAGTCCCAGCTACTTGGAAGGCTGAGGCACGAGGTTTGCTTGAGCCCAGGAGTTTGAGGCTGCACTGCACTGTGATCACATCTGTGAATAGTCACTGCGCTCCAGCGTGGGCAACACAGTGAGACCCAGTCTCTTAAAAAATAAAAAAGTACTTTTTTAATTCACTCACTCTTAGAACTAATGTTAAATAATATGTGTCCTAGGGCTCAGACTGTCTGTTTTTCCAACTGTAATGACATTAAAGTGCTTCTTGATTGCTTCTCTCAGCTGTCATGAGGCTTGTTTCAGAGACTTTTTATTTATTCTAACAAAAGAAAGGGCCAGGCTGTTGTTACCTGGAAATGTTATATACAATCCTTTTTCATTTCTTAAAAATCTGGAACTGAGTTAAATTTACAACAATCCCAGTTAAAAGAGTTTTGCTTATAAATAGAACATATTCCTTTGAAGGGATTTGAATAAAGATTCAAACATATATTTTTAATATTTTCATTTTGATCCTAATTGAGGTCCACTATTGAATTACTCTTTTGCTTGATTTGGGCTCTTGATTGTTGAGAAGTGATTTGGCTAGATTAAAAAGTTTCCTTTCCTATCTCTCTTAGTATATAAAGGTTTCCTTTCCCCCATTTTTTTTCATGCCATTTACTTATTGAGGAAACCAGAGCATTTGTCCAGTAGAACCTCTTTCATTCTGGTTTCAGTCGATTACTTTTTTTTGATATTCAAACTTTTTGATCATGATTTACAACAAGATGCAGATTTCACATCAACACGGTACAAACACACACCTGTATAAAATTGGAATGAAAATTCAATGAACTACCCTTACTTTTACTATGAGCAATACACTCTTGATATTTTCTATTCTATTATTTTAAATGGTTGAGAGCCACTGAACTGATTTTATAGCTTAGTAATTAGTAATAGATCATAATTCACAGTTTGAAAACTACAGATAAAGGATGCTTTAAGCTGAGTAGTTGCTTAGTGTATTGCTGCACTTTGTCTTGTTGATTCTTGGCCTTAGTTGTATCCCAGCATGCCTGTGAAATATGAGACAGTGAAACACATCTGTTAGCAGTGGTGCCTTTCTCAAAAGATGGGACCCTGCTCCCCTGGTAGAGTCTATCAGAATCTGGTGTGCGTGTGTGGGATGTAGTGGGAAAATGTCCACAGGGGACCCTGATAGTCCCTCTGGGGAGATGTACCCACCACCCTTCCCTTCTTAAAGTGGATAGGACTTGTTGAAGGACCTGCTTTCTGCTCACCTTCCATAATGTCAGACTGTACTTTCTGGTTTTGTAATAGTCACTTAAAAAGAATACGTAAAGTAGCTTCCAAAAGAAAATGAAATGAAAATACTGACCACTACGATAAAAGTCAGTTTACTGTAAAAATAAGGGTTATTAAAAAAATTACGGCATAAATAAGCGACTGTTAAATTTTGGGGATTACCTTCCTCCCTCCACAGGAAAAGGTGCTGTTACCACAGAATGGTAGAGAAGATGGTTTTTACTTAATTGGTTGCATTTTAGTTATGATAAGAGAAATTAAATTTAAGATTAGTAGAGCAGTGGAAATTTGTTTTGCTATCTGGATAGTGACCCCTCTGTTTGTGTATAGTTAAATCATGATGCTCCATACAACAAAATACTGTGTTGGCAATAAAAAGACCTTATGTTGATGTTATTGCCATGAAAAGATATCCAAGATATATTAGGTGAAAAAAAGCTAATTGCAAAACAGCATACATAATATGGTTTTATATATCTTTTTGTAGTTGTATTGTTTTTAATAAAAAAGTTATTTAATATTAGAAATGTTTTTAGTATTAAAAAATTTTAAACCTGAATGTATATCAATATGTCAATTTCCAAATAAATTAACTATACAATGTAGAGCTATGTATATTGGCTTTGAAAAATAATCTAAAATATACTATAACATTATAAAGAAAGTAACCTGATAGTAAATAGTTATTTACTCTATAAATATGTTTTCAATATTTTCATGTAACTACTATGCATGAAATACTCTAGAATAATATGCATAAAAATTCTGGAAGGATTTCCATGACTTTTACATAAGGACTTTTATATAAGTTTGCAATGAACATGTATTTCTTTTATAATCAACAAAATAAAGACATTTACTTAAAAAAAAAGCAGCAGAGGTGGAGTTTTTATGATGTTAATGTACATACTCATACAACTTTCTTATTTATATTCCTGCCTTAGGTTGTTTCAGAGAACTTTGTGCTTTGTGTTGGATGCTACATATCCGTGATAAGTTATCCTATAGTTGCAGACAATATCAGAAAGCAAGAGAAAATATAAAGGGAGAAAAGGTATTTACCAGAGCAAGAATAAGAAAAATGAACAAATATTACTTGTGAAATTATTGCTTAATAGAAGATTTTGCTATTTGTAGCAAAAGTTTCTTTTGACTCATTCTGGTCTATCCATCTAACATGAAAAGGAAATGAATTTTTCAATATCCATTTAGGACCTCGAAGTGGAGTTTGATTCTTGTGTGGTTGAGCACTGTCTCAGTACGGTGGAATGGGCTTATAGAATGCTTCCTTTCTCTCGGTTTTTTAATATTGAAGATCTTATTCAGGATATAATTTTGAGTCTTATTGGAGAACTGCCACCAATCAGACAGGTAATGTGATTGTAGGTAAAAATAAACTAAATCAGAGTCAGAGACTTTAAGGGATTTTAAACAAAGTTTTAATTAAGAATGATGTTGCCTTTTTATGTCTGGCTTATTTCACTTAGCATTATATCTTCTGAGTGCAGAAAGGCAAATATTGTATGGTCTTATGTATGCGTGGAATCTAAAAAATTCAAGGTAGAAACAGAGTAGAATGTTGATTGCTGGGGCTAGGGATGTGGTAGAGATGGGGAGATGTTGGTCACAGGGTACAAACTTTCAGTTATAGGGTGAATAGTTCTGGGGATCTAATGTACAACATGGTGACTATAGTTAATAGTATATTTTTTTTAATGAAATTTGATAAGGGAGGGGATTTTAAGTGTCCTCACCCTACACACAGACACACACACAAACAAACACAAAGTAGTAACTGTGTAGTGATGGATGGTTAATTAATTTTACTGTGATAATCAGCACAGACTGTGTACATATATTAAATCATGTTATAAACCTTGAATATACACAATTTTTGACAAATATTTTAAAATAAAAAAAGTTAATGCTGAATTCCTAACAGCAGACTCATGCTCAAGGAGAGGCTTTGACCTGATATCAAACGATTAGTAATAAATATGCATTTATGTTTTGAGTTAAAATGTTTGAGTAATGAAGAGGAAAAAAAAGAATGATGTTGTTTATAAGACTTAAATTTTTTTTCTGAAGGTAGCAGAAATTTTTGTGAAAGCATTTCCCAATCCTAAGGATGTAAGGGTTCCTTTAAGAGAAAAATATCATTCTCTTCAACAGAGACTCAGACACTGTGTTGTAAAAGGTATTTGTTATTTCTCAGATATCTAATAGATAAATTGCTAAAGATTCTTTTTGTTTGAAAGCATTTATTTTCTATTGCTTGTGTGTCTATGCATTTTTGCCATTCCCTAGAGATAGGAGTATGAGAAGTTAGAAGTATTTTCCCATTGCAGAAAAATTAGGCCAAGTGCAGTGGCTCATGCCTGTAATCCTAGCACTTTGAGAGGCCAAGGTAGGAAGATCCCTTGAGGACATGAGTTCAAGACCAACCTAGGCAACAAACCACGAGACCCCTCTTCTACAAAAAATAAAAAACATTGACGTGGTAGTACATGCCTATAGTCCCAGCTACTCAGGAGAATCCCTTGAGCCCAGGTGTTTGAGGTTGCAGTGAGCTATGATGATGCCATTGCACTCTAGCAATATAGTGACAGAGCGAGACTCTCGAAAAAACCCAAAAACAAAAACCAATTCTGTTGCTTTGGAACCATACGGAGCTGATGTCACATCATGGCTCTGTCAGTCAGTAACTGTGTGACCTCAGGCAAGTTGCTCAGTCTCTCTCAGCCTCATTTCCTTATTTGTAAAATGGATATATTTTTATCAGCGTTATAAATGTGTATTGAGAGAAGATTAAATAAGATATATAAAATGACCATATAGTGCTTTGCATTTTGCAGGTATTTATTTGAAAAGTACTATTATTCCTCTCCCTTTATGGTTTTTATGATTCTAATTTTATCCTTTACACTCAAAGTGACCTTGTGGAATTTTTTTATTGTGGTAAAATATATAAACATGAAATTTATCATTTTAACCATTTAAGTATACAATTCAGTGGCATTAAGTGCATTTACAGTGTTGCAGAAATTTTTAAAGAATTCAAATTACCTTCTTTTTTAGAAGTATAATCTAGTATTTAAGTCTAGGTATGTCTTGTGAGTTCACATTATTGCATTAATATACTTATTTGTGATTTATATTTTTCTTAATATTTTTTGACATCTTCTAAAATATTCTGTTTATGTGTTAATAATGTTTAAAATTTTTTCTGTTGAAAAACCTCCTTTGCTGTTGTTTCCTATTACTTGTAGTAAGAAAGGTGTCCTTAGTTTCTTTTGGCTAAAATTATCCTTATTTTTTCTTATTCTCCACTCCATGGGAATGGAAAAAAATTAGTCTTTTTAAAAATAATTCCCTTCTGATTTTTGAAATAATTAGAAGACTTAAAAAATTTTTTTCCACCGCACACTTTTGGGGAAAGGGGTTTGAATTCTTTCTCTTTTGTTGTTTTGTAACAGACCTTTAGCTTCTGCAGTTCTGCTTTAAAATGTAGACCAAAGCTTTTTAACGAATATTGAAGAAAACATATTCTGTAAGAATATGGAAATAAGCCTTAATTGTCAGTTAGGTTTCATGTCCCAAGGTGGGGCCAGAACTGGGTCCTGTTATGTCTTGAGTTGGAAACAGTTTAATGAACCATAAGGCCTTTTATTCTTTTCTAGGTCCCCAGACTGAGGAAATGATGTCTGCTATCATGCATTCTATCCGTAAAGTGAGGGCAAAAGCCCTAAAACGTGTGCAGAGAAATATAGGTTCTTTTGAGATGAATATATGGGAACCAATTGAAGAAGAAAAACCAGAGGAGGCTCCAGGTTTTGACAGGTTTTCCCTGGGGACTAGTTTGAGCAGAAGTACACTCACAGAACTGGGGAATTCCGTGGTTCACAGTGATGCAGATACGTTCTCTGAAGTTTTGTTGGTTGAAGAAACAAGTAGGACACATTTCTATCAAAGGTACAGCTGACATCTCTTAATAACAAGCATTGGGAAAAAATGTTTATAGACCAGTTGCTGTGGCTTACACCTGTATCCAAGTACTTTGGAAGGCTGAGATGAAAGGGAGTTCAGAGTTACACTGAGCTATATGATTGTGCCACTGCACTCTAGCTTGGGCAACAGAGGGAGACCCATCTCTAAAAAATTAAATGAATGAATGAATGAATGTTTTCAGTATTTTCATTCAACTGATAAGCTGATTTCTAGTCCCAGCAACACTCATTGATTATGCTAATAATATGAATAATAAGTGCTACCCTCTCTGCTCACTAGGCTATTAGGAGTATAAAATGAGGCTATTAGGAGCAAAAAAATCGTTTTGAGTATTACTGAGATGGGAAATAATTTTTCCATCTGAAATTATGAAATCAAATGAGTAGATAAAATTATTGAGTTCGCTGGAGGATTTTTAGAGGTTTTTTTTCGTTATCTTTAGATTTAAATAGTCTGAGATTAGTGGTTAGCCACATTATTTTTAAGAGTTTTCAGGGAAGGAAATTACATATTCATCTTTGAAACTTGTCTATAAATTGTTGGGAAATTCTTGCTTATTGTCTAAACCTATGTTACTGTTATTTAAGCTGATTTTTTTCTTTATAATTCCAGTATCTACAATGTAGTTTATGCTTCTCATGGATTAAAAACTCTTTAGTCAACAATATTCTTGATTAAGTGAAATAATCGTATCTAGTTAAACTATATCTAATAGCATTTTAAATGGTGTGCTTGTTTCACAAAACAACTGAACATTTAAATGTTAGCATGGGAATACCCTAACAGCTGCTTATTGTGTTTTCTCAAGAGATATGATGACTTCAGTCCAGGTGCCTAATACCTCTTCTCTTGTAGAGGGAGCAAAGGATGTATGTTCTGCTGTAAGGACCATGTTGAAAAGAAACAGATTTAAAAGTAATTGTGGTTGGGCAGCTAAAGTGCCTGCCTAACAGGTTTCATAGTAGCTGAAAGGGTTTAGAAAAAGTTCCCAATTTTTGTGTGATAAAACAAAAAAGGGCAGTCCTGCTTGTTGCACATGGTATAAGGGGCATACACAAGAAAGAAACAAACCCTAAGTTAAGATGTGTATTGGTAGCTTGTGATTTTTATTGACTTTGTATTCCCAAATTCTGATCTATTAAAGGATTTTTTACCTCAAGAAAAAACATTCATGTGCTTTTATATAGTGAAATTTCTGTAAGTACATTTTAATCTCTTTTAATACAAATTTTCCCTTTTGATATTGAAGTGTTATATTTTTTGACCTCATAGAATGTTCTGCTCTTGAATACACTTAGTGATTATTTAGTCCAACCCCCTCATTTAAAAGATAGATAATTGAGACACAAAAAAGACACATGACTTAATTAGCAGAGAGAATTTTTACTGTCAATTCTAAGATCAGTTTTAGTGATTAAATTTTTAATTTTGTCTTTTTTTCTTTTCTTTCTTTTTTTGGTTATAGAAATGCCCTAAATCATTCAGAATTAACATTGATTGGTAAGCACAGCGATAAACAGGAAATACGTAATCACAAAGAAAACCCTAAAAGGAAAGAAGATCATGAAAAGTTATCACAAAATACTCTTCCTATAATAGGTGTTTGGGAATTTGAACGTGATGATGATGAATATATTAAATTCCTTGATCTCTTCTTGAGTTACATTCTTGAAAGAGATCTACATAGTTCTAGGGATCTTGGCATTCCATTTCTAACCAGCTTTTCTGGGCAACTTAGAGAACATGAGCTTAATTCTTTACTTTTTGATGTGCATACAACATTAAAACGACGTCAGGGCAAAACTAACAGCCAAAATGTGTTTAGAGCTGGCTCTTGTTTTGTTGCTGCTCCTGAGTCATATGAATCTGAAAAATCATCCTCCTTAAATGAAGGATATGCCATAAATATAGAAAACCAGGCACTTTCAACTTCAGTAATGTTTAACCAAGGGATCACACCATTTTTAGAGAACACTTTGAATGACGTCCATAAAAATGAAGGAAAGAGTGGATTGTTCGGTTTAAAACAAAAGTCAATGTACAGAATACAAGATGACAATCGAGAGAAACCTCTAATCCAGAGATCATCAAACATTTTTTGGACTCCCAAGTCCATTAAAACTAGAAGATGTATTTTCAGAGCAATTCAGTGCGATGATATTAACCCTCAAGAAGATCTTCCTGTGGCACTGAATAACACATTTGGCAGTGTAGGAAGACTGCTGGAATGGATGATAAGATGGTCTGATAGAAGACTGCTCTGTGATTCTGGTATAACTGAGTCATCCTGTGAGTACAGTCCGGTAATTCGTGTAAAGACCTCTACAGCTGCCATTCTTACATCGTTATGGCTTTTGGAACAACCCTATTTTCCTTCATATAAGGCAAAAAATGGCATTATTAAGGTAAATATATTGATTGTTTATTACATACAAATGAGAATTCTCATTTTAGATTAAAACTGTTCTCCCACCTATTAAAGAATCACTAAGTAATGAAAGATTAATTACAATGTTGATTATAACCTGTATCACCTAATTTTTTTTCTTCAGGTGGTTCCTTTAATGCTTAAAAACAGAGTTAAAGTGCTTTCAGAGAGGTTGTGAGGTTTTATGTATGTTTATAAAAAAGAAAAAGGGAAGGAGGTAATTTTAAGTGATTTACATTTATATTATTCCTCCCTTTAATTTCGGGTTTTGGTTCAGATGAAGAACTAAGTAGCTATCCAGTTTTAATTACTGATATCTCATCAGATGTATTAGGGGATCATTTTTCTTATACTATTAACCCAGAAGTTGGAGAACAAAACCTGTAAAGGCAGATAGGTGTCAGTAGTTAGTGCTAATTAGCTATTCTTTCATTTCTCTAGTCAATGGCAAATACCTTCATTATGAAACAGTTTATTCTAGGTTGAAGACTTGAGGGAGGTGTGAATTTGTTTTGTTTTCCTTTTGTGTTTGTGAATTTTTTCTTTTATTTGAGATTGGTTTCTGTTATCCTAAGGTTTACAGTTTATATAATACTGTGATACATGCTGTCTTTGGAATTTGTATTTCTGGGTACTATATACATAAATTTTTAAGTGAGAGAAAAGGGCTATTATATTCCTGGTATTTTTAGCTGCATGTATTTTTGTCTAGTATGTCATTTGGAAATAACTGCTGAATGTCTTCAAAATAGCAAAGAGGGCTGGGCATAGGGTTCACACCTGTAATCCCAGCGCTTTGGCAGGCCGAGGTGAGAGGTTTGCCTAAGGCCAGGAGTTCAAGAGCAGCCTGAGCAACATAGCAAGACCCTGTCTGTACAAAAAATAGAAAAATTAGCCGGGAGCATGGTGGCACACAACTGTAGTCCCAGCTATTCAGGAAGCTAAGGCAGGAGGATTATTTGAGCCCAGGGGTTTGGGGTTGCAGTGAGCTGTGATGATGCCACTACACTCTAACCCAGGCAAGAGAGTGAGGCACTGTCTCAAAAATAAAATAGCAAAGAGAATGATATGGGAATGTTACACTTTTTTTGCCATTGTTTTGTGGCCTGTAAACAAATTTTTGTAAGGCTGATTTCTTTTGAATAGCATTTAAGTAGTCAGATTTGCTTTTTCTAATTGGAATAAAGACTTGATTATTGCTTCAGCAACAAATATTGAGTTGTAGAAATGTAATAATTACTTGATAAATAAGAGAATTAATCAGAAGAAGTTATGTAGAAAGTATGAATAATTTTGAAATATGTTGAAAAATAGGAGTTCAATAACAGATACTAAATATTATAAATGGTTTGTTTTAGGTAGTAGAGAATCATTACACTAGGTCTCAGATTGTTCCCAGTATTGAGAAGGAGCACAAAACAGATGCTGGCTGTTCAATTGCAGTAGTAACTCAAGGAGGACCTGAGGAAAAAAACGATCAGAATAAATCTTATCAGAGTATCTTGAAGTAAGTTGCCAATTATACCTTCCTTTTCAATGGAAGGTACTTGGTTTGATGGTGTTTGGGCTTAGAGGGAAGAATTGAACCCTTGAAAGTTAAAGGAATGAGCATTTGTTTGAATTAGAGGAATAGGAAGTAAACTTTCTGAAGTGCTTTAACAATTCATTGCAAATTATATTTTTTCCTTGTTGGTCTAGCTCATATCTTCTGGGAGAGCAGTTAATTCATTCTGAGAAATTCCTGTATTGTGTTAATTTATTTCCCATGTCAGAGGAAGTTGAACTAATCCTTTCATCCATTTTTACATATGAAGTAATACTAGGAGTAATATATCTTTGAATACCAAAGCAAAAACCCTTAAAGCTTGAAGGGTCCTTTGTGAGAATGGTAAATTTAGATAAGTTGAAGTGATTCTAATCTTCTGAGTAAATCAAAACTAGGATGTTCAGTCATTCATTAGACAATCTTTTACTGGGCTTCTATTATGTACCCGAACTGGTTTTTAAAAAATACTGTATAAATATGAAACGTGTTCTTTGTTTTCAAAAAACTGAATCAAATGAAAAGCAAGCTCTTTGTCTCCAAGAATGAGTTGTAATTTTAGCTGCTGCATTTTTGTCAGTAGAATGCCAACTGAAGCAAAAAATCCTGAAGTAAGAGAAATCAATGATGAGATTATTTCCATCACTGATAAGATTGAAAAAGAATTTATAGATATCAATGAAGATCTTTTAGAAATAGAAACATTTACACAGGAGGAAATGGATATGCACATATCAGACTATGAAGGTCAGTTCACTTAGATAATTTTTTTCTTTGGCTTTATTAATGTGAAATTGGTAAATGAGATCTGAGATAACTTACTTAGTCTTATATTTAAGTTAGTGTATTTGCAATAGCTTGAAACCAAAAATTAGAAGATAATGTATTTATGAAATATTGAACATATTAACTCATAACCTTGGTTTTAGTAAATCCAAGGATACCTAAGATGTTTTTGTGTTGGCAATTCTTCTACAATTATTGGGCCTTTTGCTCTGCTTATGTAATCATTATGGCCTCTTAATTCTTGTCAACCAACTCTGTAAACATCTCCCTGGCAGTCTTCCTTAAAACAGAATCTCAGGGTTTTCTATGAAGTTATACATATTGATATGAGGTCTCTCAGGGGTCATCTGGGATTGGAATAGTCTCTAGGTGTTTTTAAAGACAGTCTTTGTAAGGAGGATGAAAATATTTCTGTCATTTTGTTTCCTGTAACATTCCCTGAACCTTCTAAAAAGTCAATAGATTATTTTTTAAGTGGTCAGTTTTCTCTTCCTCTTTGTTTCTCTCTAGAAGACACCAAAGAACCTGTTGGAGGTCTCAAAAGTACCAATATTGCCATTTGTACACAGACTTTACCACAACAGTTAGAAGTAAGTCAATAAATAGTGTATAAAATGGTTCAACTTTTATTTTGTCTAGTACTTAAATTATATGTATTTTTATTCATTGGTATTAAATACATCACAGCAAGGCTATCTCTTGAAAGTGCACTATGGATTATAGAACATCACCATGCCATGTAGCATTTTTCTTTCACTGAAATTCTATTACAGTGTAGTAACTTGTTCAATAATTTCAAGCAATGAGATTTCTGTCTCATAAACTGCTTTAGCACATTAATCAAGTGGTGAAAGCATCTTTTATTTAAAAAGTATAATTCAGCTATAGTATGCAGTTTTTGTATGTATATGTACTTTTTGTATTATTTGTTTTCTTAGCAACTGTACACTGAATTGCCAGGTAGAACATAGACATTTTCTATCATAGTAACAATTCTTTTAAAAAGGATTAGTTTTTCCTGATTTTATAGTTTTTTAACAGGGTAATTTATAATCATGTAGTGATGGGTGTATGTAATTTATAATGTGTTAGTACATCATCTTGTCTCTATACCTCAACATTCTCAGTAGCCCAGAGTGATGGGCCAAAGACAATTGACTTAGTATAAAGATCTGTTCAGAGCAGGACTGGAAGTACATTTGAGTGTTTAACATCTCATTTGCTTGTAAACTGTTGTTACTCTGGGTGAGTGGCTAATGTGAAAATACCTAAGACACTAATGCCTATTTGTTTCACCTTTTTTCTTTCTGGGCACCATTCATTTTAATAGCATTCCACAGAAGAAGTTCCGTGTCTAAGTGAAGAAACATTGAAGACAAATGTAGAGGAAAAATTGACTGAACAGAAAAGGTAAGTGAGGGAAAAAGTATGGAAGTGATTACAACTGGTTTGATGAGCTCAGTGAAGCTTTTAGCTTCTTTTTCCCTCATAATTTACAATACATATTTTGTATTGTAAATTTTTTTTTTTTTTTTTTTTGAGACAAAGTCTCACTTTGCTGCCCGGGCTAGAGTGAGTGCCGTGGCATCAGCCTAGCTCGCAGCAACCTCAACCTCCTGGGCTCAAGTGATCCTACTGCCTCAGCCTCCTGAGTAGCTGGGACTACAAGCACGCGCTATCCATGCCTGGCTAATTTTTTCTATATATTTTTAGTTGTCCAATTCATTTCTTTCTATTTATAGTAGAGATGAGGTCTCGCTCTTGCTCAGGCTGGTTTCGAACTCCTGACCTTGAGCAATCCGCCGGCCTCGGCCTCCTAGAGTGCTAGGATTACAGGTGTGAGCCACCACACCCGGCCTCATGTCTGAGTTTAAATATTTTTTTTTCTCAGCAGCTTTGCATACAGAAATGACACTAAGATAGGGAACCACACATAATCTTTATTGAGATCCCAAAGAACAAGATATTGTGGGAATATATAGAAGAAAATGCTAAAGTCACTTCCTTCAGGTAGTGCAAAATTTTTGGTGGGAGATACAAATATAAACATGAAAATGATCTATAAAAGGGAGTTAGAATACAGTAGTTCAATCCTGAACCAAAAAGTAGGAAAAGCCAATCTACAGCTGCCAAGGCAAGTTTAAAAGTGCTACACAGAATATTTTTTAGAGTCTTTTTTTTTTTTCAAATGGGAGAGGATGTTTCAACTCAGACTCATAAAGAAGACACACTTAAGGCCGGGCACGGTGGCTCACACCTGTAACCCTAGCACTCTGGGAGGCCGAGGCGGGCGGATCGCTCGAGGTCAGGAGTTCGAAACCAGCTTGAGCAAGAGCAAGACCCTGTCTCTACTATAAATAGAAAGAAATTAATTGGCCAACTAAAAAATATATACAAAAAATTAGCCAGGCATGGTGGCGCATGCCTGTAGTCCCAGCTACTTGGGTGGCTGAGGCAGAAGGATTGCTTGAGCCCAGGAGTTTGAGGTTGCTATGAGCTAGGCTGACGCCACGGCACTCACTCTAGCCCGGGCAACAGAGTGAGACTCTGTATCAAAAAAAAAAACAAAAGAAGACACACTTAATCACCAAAGGCCATAGTGGGACAGGTACCAAGACATAAACCAAGGAGTTGAGGAAGAGATACTTGGACACAGCAGAACTTTGACCCTACAGAAAAGGTAGGAAAATCTATTCCCAACGAAAAACCTCCTTTAACGTTTGAATGGAGCCCAGTTTAATCTGAACTTCAAATTCTTGAGATAAACTTTGACACACCAGACCGTCTTGTCTAGGTTGGAGTCCTAGATCTACCACTTACTAGAAATATGGTCTTGGGCAAGTTACCCTACATCCCTCTATCTTTTCATCATTATGAAATGTGGATGATAATAATAGTAGCTATAATACTCCACGTGGTAGTCGTGAAGATTAAATAAAATAATTTAGGTACAGTGTTTGATATAAGTCTTGCTACCTAGCAGATAGCAATACATTTTGGCCTATCGTTATTTCTCTAATTATTAAAGCAAAGTGCACCAAAATAATAAGAAACATTTTCCTACAATTGAAGAGACATTTCCCTTAGTCACATCTGGCTAAAACATTGACCAATAAAAGTCTGAAATTCCATATCAGAACACCATACAGCCCTGGTGTTCCCACAGACATGAATACACATTCCTTGCTTAGATTTACATTGCAACGAACTACCACCAAACATAGAATTTAGATATTTCCAAACCAACTTATTTAGGAGCCAGCTGAAAATCCTCATTTCAATGTTCCACAGGTATCTTAAACTCACTGTACCCAAAATTGAGCTTCTAATCTTTTTCACCCTCCTCTACTTCTACTTCCTCTAACTTCTACTAATTCTATTGTACCAAATCCTGCTCCTCTGCCAATCTGCTTTCATGTCCCTTCAATCTACTATCAGATCCTGTCAATTTAATTTTCTTCTATAATAGCTCTCAATCCTGTTCACTTTGCTAAAACTCTCCCATTCTTTCTCCTAACTGGGTTTATAGCAACTAACTCCTTGTGTTTCCAAACTTTCACCTCTTTAATTTCTCCTCCCTTCTGCATCATGAGTGTTCTGTATAAATGAATCTTTGAAAAATGTTACTGCCCTTGTTAAAATCCAAATGGCTTTTCATTTCCTTCAAAAGAATGTCAAAAGTCTTTAGCATAACTATGATTCATAATTTGATCCTTTGTATTCCAACCTCATTTCTCATCTTTCCATCCCTTGTACTCTATTTTCTCTACCATCTGAATTACTTTTCATCTCATGTGGTTTTTATTCATTTATTTTGCTTAGCTAGCTCTTACTTAGTCTTTGGCTACAGCTTCGATATCTTTTTCTCTTGAAAATTTCCCCAGCTCTCTAAAAGTCTGGGCCCCTTCTGTGTGCTCCGGCAGCAGCCTGTATTTCCCTTCCTCAATTTATATCTGGACATCGTAGATGAATGTTTAAATGAGTCTCTCACAAGACCAAAAGCTTTCAGAGGTTAGGGACCTTGTCATTATTCACTGTTCATTAGTTTATCCTAACTCCTAGCCCAGTGCAAGTCACACAGTAAATGCAAAACAAATATGAATGGGATTGCACTTTAGAGTGTTCACATTTTTAACTAATTCTCTTATTTTATTTTAAAACTCCATATTGCTATAAATGCAAAATGGCATGGGGAGGCTTTACTGTCAACTGCAATGAAGGCTCTGGTACCCATGATGGGTGTAACAGAGGAGTAGCAACCCTTATAGCTGTGCCTTAGCCAGCCACCTTCCAGCCTGCTTCTGAGACATCGTTACCCAAATGCAAAATTGAGTATGTCCCAAAAGGACATGTAATTAATTAAGAATAACTAGTGATCATTCTTTAACCACTTTTCAAAAAGCAGAGAGGTTTTCTTGTGGGGGGGTAAGGTAATGATTACAGTAATTAAGTAACCTTTGATCTGTAATAAAATGTTTTGAGTCTACACCAAAATGGAACAGTTTTCAGTTTTTCCCAAAGATCACCATCATGACAAATTTTGACCATATAGCCAGGAAATATGGTAATAATATAAACCTGAAAATCACATATTTATTTTCAAATCATGGAACACCTGGGGTGAGATTAAAAAACAAAACAAAAGGTGATGCTTGTTTGCATATATAATAACTGTTCATGATATGAGCAAACAGGGAACAATAATGCAATGTGCTATCAGGTATTATGATGTTTTACTTTTTCTTTCTCTAAAAAAGCATTCAATAATCCAACTCAACCACAACTATTAAGAAGCATGTGTTATTTTCCTCACATTTTAAATACAAAATTTAGTATAAAGAAGATCCATATTATTTAGAAAACATATTATAAAATTCAGATGAACATAGTAGAATGCAGGATTTTTCAAGTATATTATCATTTCATAAATGTTATGCTTAAATAAAATGACTTTTCTTTAGCAAAACATACTGTTGTAATAAAAAGTTATTTTTTGAATGGCTTACTAATAAGCACTGCATATGATATTTTCACTGAAGTGTCAAATAAACATGTTGGAGCAGATGCACCAAATACATAAAATTACTAGGTAGTACGGGGAGATGCTATCAAAAATTTTGAGTGACTCATACTTTATTTACTCTGCATTTACTTCCAAAGCCACAAGCTTAATAGTTCTGTTTATAAAAACAAAGTTAGGCAAGCTGAATGCAAAGAACAAATATAAGTGAACTCATTTCTAACTTGTGGATGCACGCATGCACACACATCTTTTTATTATCAGCATGATCCCAAATTAAAATTGTTACCACATGCTAAGTAAACTTTTTCAGATGTTCAACAAAAGAGATCAAAAGAGATTTCCTCATATATTTTTAGATCTCTGACCAGGCAAACATACAAGAACACAGACATGTCAAAACATCAAGTAATCCAAAGGTACAGCAATTTGGAAATTTTCAGTTCAATGAAACGTCTATGAAGAGTAGTTAAGTGTACTTTCATACTTTCCTAACTGACGTCTTACAGGTGAGGCTATTCATGGGAATTTATTTAGTCATAATTTGGAGGTAAGAAGTGAGAGAGGCCTAAAGGAAAAATAGAATATCGATTAGCTGGGAAGAGAGGTTTAGCTTTTCAGGCAGACAGAAAATTACAAAGCAAAGCATGCAGGTGGATAAGAACGTGTTATTTATGGGGCCATAAGAAAACCAGCTTGGATGATTTTCTATTGAAGTTGTGAGAGTGATGATGTGTATCCTACAGTGGGGAATAATGATGTTTCTGGAATTCTTCTTTCTGCTTGCTAAGAATGCTCACAGTTTTTCTTAAATCCCTTTTGTAGGTAGGGGAAACATAAATGATGTGTGGGATCCATTCTTTCATGGACAAAACCAAATCAATTTTATTATGTGTTCCTTTCTTACGTTAAACATCCAGAACCATAACTGAGCTGTGGCCTGCTTTTAGATACAAGTCTATTTTCTACTTCAGTTTTAGAAACTGGGTTTTCCTGTTCTAACATTTTTTAATACTTTGCTTGTTTCTCTGCCTAGGAACTGAGTTCTGGTCTTCTTTCTCTAATCTTCTGGATTTCCTCTACCGTCTGCATCTATGATTGACTTACCATTTCCTTCACTCAAGCTTCTCTAACTCTTTACCTTCCTGGCCCCCTCAGGCAGACTCTCCTGGCGCTGTGCACCATGTGCCTTCAGGACACTACTTTGAGTCATTCATTCAGACTCAGTTTTACTTTCTGCTCAAAGATTCACCCTGATCATACCATTTTCCCCCAGTGAGCCTGTCTTGGTTCCAAGTCATGATCACCCTAGCCTGAAAGTAGGGGGACAACTCACTCCAGTACTTTCTTAGAGGGCCACATCAAACGTTATAATTGGTTTTAAAGTAGGCATTCTGGACAGATGTTTTCTTAACAGTACAAGTGTGCTGTTCATTTTCCAAAAGGATTTTATAACGGCATCCTAGCGACTGTCATTTATCCTATTCTAGCAGTTCTCATTTATCCTCATAGTTGAGTGCAAGTTGTTTATTTTTCCACTAAAATACATTTTAAAATCCTGCAACATTTTGGGGACAAAAGTAGATTTAGAAAGCAATCCAGAAACAAATAACAACAGTAGGAAAAATAAGGCATTTAACAAGATCTAATCAGTGATAATCAAGGAAATCATAATAATTTTCTGATCTCTTATTATTTCTTAAAAGATATTTGTTTAAGTGTGAAATAAATGAATGGTAATGAAGATTTTAATGAGTATGCTCAGGAAAAGGGGACCCTTAGTACCATCAGCCCTCAATTTCAGAATAGGATGACTTAACCTAACCTGTAATACTAAAAATAATATTAACCTTACTTGCAAAGATGGCAAAAGGAAGGCTTTTAGAAATTGGCTTCAATACAGATAATAAAAGTTGAGGGGCTCTAACCAAGGGAATACGAAACAGTTCATGAATAGAATAAATACTGATCATCCTATTATCTTTGCTCTTTCACAGATGGAATGCCACACCCCTAGTGTACATAAAGTACATTGCTTTACTCAGTTGAACACAAATTAGAGTACTCATTATTGTGAGACATGCTTGGCTAATAATAGACAATTCACACAGGGTTTAGGGCTCATAAATCGTAGATCCAGAAGATATTGTTAAAGGAAGTTAGGGACCATTCTGATCTATTTGTCAAAAAAGTCCATTAATGTATTACCAAGGAAAGGATTCTGGATAGGATGAATTAATGCTTAACATTTCTGTTGTTTTTGCTGAAAATCTGATTGGCACATACTCATTTATGAAATAATTCAATTAGAAATACCCCAAGATTAAAATATAAGATACTCTCTTCATCTTTTTAATCCTGAACTTATTACAATATCAGATGTATTCAATGTTTCAACATACGAAAGTTTATATAAAAAACATTGATGTCAAAATTTAAAATTTTAATTCTTTCTTATCTATTAATTCTCTTTGCAATTCTATCCTAATTCTGCCACTAACAAAATGCATGCACACAAAATGAAAATGCCATATTTGGGCTACAAATATTTAAACAGAAAAAAATATAATTGCCATAAACATTCTTTATAAAATATTAACTTAAAACAAGTGGCTAGTTGCAGATATTTGAGTAATAAATCTAAAAGTAATTTAGACTTGTAAATATAATATGGGATATTGTCTACAAGTCATTGTTTAACAAATGAGTATTGTAACCAATTTATGTTTCTTCATACAATTATATTACATAGGAATGAAACTGGTTTGAAAATGAAATGTCTCTAAGTAACTTAAGAACTGGAATATTCTAAAAAATTTAAAAAAAAGAACTAGAATATTCTGAAAACATTTGGTAGTACATTTATACATGTGATATATATGACATGACAAAAACAGGAAAAGGAAACACTTCCTTTGAGTTTGTGATAAGATTTTTATGTTTGATGTCACTGTAGTAATCAATGTATGCACTTTTAGTGTGATTTTATTAAACCACATTTAAAAGGTATTTTTCCCATACTGATCTTTTCCTTTGAAGAGGTCTCATAAATGCCAAGTCCTTCCAAACAGAAGGCAGTTTTTCTGGTCATTATTTCCATTATTTTGCAATTAAGATCAGATGATTCAATAGGCTAAGAAGTTATACCAGGAAGAGATTTTCATGAGAAGCAGAGTAGTTTTACAGGCAGTGAGGGATGTTATCAGCTGGATCCAAAATGATTTCTTTATTAGATAACTTCTCTAGTTAATTTTTTACAAAAAAGTATGCTTTCCATATCAAATTAATTCTATTATCTCTTTTTGAAGAATGCACAGTTTATGGGAGAACATTCCCACAGTGATTCAAGATATCAACATTTGTGATACTAGTTGAAAGAATATAAAGACAAAGGGCTTTTCAAGATTTAACCATTCAAATTTAAAAAAAATAAAATAAACACAAACCAGACATCAAGATCTTCAGCACATGAAGATGCATGTAGTACAGTCACTGGAAGACAACACAAAACTGAAATAGTCTTTACTAAGTTATAGCAAGAATATTCCAAATATGTAACTAAGATGTCTAACAAGTTGAACAGGCTCATCAAACTATCTAGTTCAAAAACAAAACTAAACAAAAACAAAGTAAATTTCAGAGATATATCTGATTATTCTTTATTGAGTCTACTTAATTTTAATTCTAAAAATATATGATTTCAATCCTATAGACGTCTTTTATGGAAAGGATGCTATGGAAAGAACCTGTGCACTATCATCATCATCATCATCATCATCATCAATAGCATCATCAACAGTACAACTCTGCATTTTTCTTTTAATTTTTTTATTATGATAAGAAAACACAAACACATAACTTCATTTTAAAGCATTCTACAAAGTTCTTTCAAATGTATGCTTTTTAAGTCATAACATCTCTGTAAGTAGGCAGATCATATGTATGTTCTTATTTTGTGGATATACAAACTGAACTATAGAAAAGATATATAAACTTTTTATGGTGACTTAACCAAAGAAACATAGCTAGTAAGTATTCTGCATAACCACTGTCTTCAATAAGGGCTATTTTTACTTTGTTTTAAGAGGTATTTATATTGTACCGTTACTGAAAAGAAACAAGTAATCTCTGGTTTATGCAATCATCTAACTGTAATAGGAGAAAATCTGCCATTGCAGATAAAACACGGATTTGTGTGCATCAGATTGACTCGGGTTCAAATCTCCCCTTCTCCACTTACTAACTGTGTATCTTTGGTAAACTAATTACCTGCCTGATCTTAAGCTTTTTCATGTGCAAACTGGAAACAATCCCCCTTTTTCTCCCCCTCATAGGGTTACTGTAAAGATTAAATGAGATATACATGACAAGGGCTCAGTGCAATATTCAGAATATCCTATGTGCACACTCATTCAAAAAGTTTGTTCCCTTTCCTCCTCACATTGTTACTCCTATGCCATGTACTTAACCTTATACCCAAGGGGAAAAATAATATGGTCCTTGTTCATCAGTGAGAAGAAAAGTTTTTGTAATAGAGAAAAATTGTCATAATGAAAATATGACAGATTAGAAAAATGTGAGGCACCAATAACTCTTCTTGTGTGATGTCAAATTAGATAGAAAATAAAGTCACCCATGTTAGTCACTGTCTTCTAATTATATTCTACCAATAATTTTAGTTTCTGCTAGTAAATGGTTTTTTAACCCCCCATACATCATTTTTAAAAGACCACTGTATCTTGCTTCCTTTCTGAGATAGTCTCATGAAACAACAAATTTCTGATAACTTTTTCCTCACTTTTCCCTTGTAAGCTAAGAAAAAGTTGCTATTGGCAGGATAAAGAATGCCAGCACAGCAATAAGTCAGCCAACGAACTCAGTTATGGCTGAGGAAACTGGTAACACAAGGTTCAGCTTATTTTGCAGAAAACCGAAAGGAAGTTATTGGGTCTGTGAAGTCAAGAAAAATCTTGGTACTATATATTGGTTTTTTTTTTTTTTTTTTTGAGACAGGATCTCCCTCTGTCCCTCAGGCTAGAATACAGTGGCCCAATTATAGCTCACTGCAGCCCCAAACTCCTGGCTCAATCTGTCCTCCTGCCTCAGCCTCCTGAGTAGCTGGGACTACAGGTGCATGCCATCATGTCTGGCTAACTTTTCTTATTTTTTTGTAGAGACAGGGTCTCACTATGGTAACCAGTCTGGTCTCAGACTCCTGGGCTCAGGTGATCCTCCTGCCTCAGCCTTCCAAAGTGCTGGGATTACAGGTGTAAACTACCATGCCTGGCCTTAGTACTATATCTTGAGAGAGATCATCCCTTAAATGTATATGTATATTTCAAAAGATTTGAAATTGTACACAGTGACACCGTGTGTTGCAAGGTGTATTTAAAAGATTTTCTCTCTATATCAAAACCATATGCACCCAAGCCCTGTGTGTCTCTTGTGTCATAAAGTGTGATGTCTGTAAGAGCACACTTAACCAGTCTTCTTCAAAGTTTATATTTTTTCAGATTTAATTGAAGCTAACAAACCTCCACCCATCAGCACTTTGAAATACTCTTTTAAAAATAATGGCAATAATACATCTTTCTACACAAATGTTTACATTTCAATTTGGTAAATGTGTTGGACAATGATTTGGAGGCTTTTGTCTGTTTATTTTCCAGGATTTCTACCATGAACTCTGTTCTAAAATCTGAGAATTGAAGAAATGGAATATTAAGAAAAGCTCTTATTTTTCCCCCCAACATGTAAGAGATTTTATATTTAAAATGAAGTGAACCTACTCTTATTTCTCAGGCATTTTCACTTAGGTTTCTTTTTTCTTCCACTAAAACATCTCTGTGTACACGACATAATTAAGGAAAACCACAACAGTTGTTTTTTGCCAGTGGGAATGTTTCAAAAACTATTACTTCAAAGTGGCTTCCCTTTTTTTCCCTCCTTTTTTTTTTTTTTTTTTTTTTTTTTTTGGCAAAGGAGTCTTTTACTAACCCACTGCACCTCTCAGTCATTCTGGTTTTTTTCTTCCCACCTTGAAAAAATAGTGCTGAGGGGGAAAAGAAGTTATTGGGAAGACATCTTTTTTTTTTTTTCATTGACAAATGGCCTGGAATCTAGCAATTGGACAAGAAATCGGGTATCTGTTCCCTGAGTCAATTCACTGGGGCAAAGGGAAAAAAAAGAAGAAGAAGTCGAAGGAAAAAAAAAAAAAACACAGGAGGTTTGGCAAACAACTTTTCCTCTGGACATATTCCACTGGCTTGCGGCAATACTGTTGTACATCTATTAAGAGTTCCAACATCTATTGGTTAGACTCATCTGTTTCAGGAATTTCCCTTTTAAGCTCAGCACTTCTTAGGCTTGAAGAGCTCCTGGAAGGTTCAGTTTCAAAACCTCTTTTGGTCACAAGAGCTCCTTCTGCTTGTTCCTCTATACAGCTTCCTGTTTGTGCCTATTTATTAATATTAATGCTCCTTTCCAAGTAACCATTGACTGTTGGAACTTTTACAGGATTCATTATGATTCATTCGATCTTCAAATGCTTGGAAAGAATCAGTGTTGGTCCTATTCTCTCTCTACGACTTGAATGTCTGTCAGGCCAATTAACACATTTTCATTCATGTACTACTAGGGCTTTCTGTGGGAAAGTTTCTACTAAATTAAGAGAAATTTAGAATTTATGAACTTTTTTGCTTTTCAATTATTTCACTTTCAAATGTTGGGAAATATATTGGACAGAAGGTTTCTTGTGACTTACCTAATTTCGCTCCTTCTTTTGTTTCTTAATGACACCAAACCACATGAGAACGTTACTAAAAAATGTAGAATTATAAATTCCTTTTTAAAGCTTATTTTTAATTACTGGTACATAAATAATTGTCAATTAAACATACTTAAAACTATTTAAATAATTCTCTGATCTACTATTAATACATAAATGTATTTTTTTCTAACTCTAAACTTGGTCTTAAAATTTTAAATTCCCAATTACCTCGTTCTTTTTATATTTATAATAGTATCCAAATATAAGTAACATTTAGAGTTTGAAAATCAAATATTTTGAATAATATTCATTACAGCATCTTTTTTTAAAGAGTAACTGATTAGGTCTATTGGGGAAATATATATCTATTATTGGATGATAATGAGTAAACTTCCATGATATCATTTAATATTATGATAATGTTTTTAACTCATACTATGTTTAAGTAGAGCTTGGGCACTGTGTACGTTGAAAACCCCACAGATATAACAATTTTTATCTATCAATTAGTATATAACATAAATTAAGTAATAAAGTACATATTAATAATATATAGTATAGTACAAGCACACTTTATTTTAGCCAGTGGTACATTTGTGCTAAAATTATAATTATCATATTGCTCAATAATATACTTATAAAGATTTAAAATGGAATTGTAAAAAATTTAATTTGCTATTTCTAATTTTGAATTATTTGTAGCTGGCCCTAATCCTAACCAACACAGTAAGTAGCTGATTTAGACTTGAGATATCAGTGAGGATTCCTAGGAGGAAGTGATGTCTAAATATAGAACTGACAGGTGAGGAGAGAAAGCTGGGATGAGAGTTGGTAAAAGTGCTTCATGATGGGGAAGCAGTCCTTGCAAAAATGGAGGGTAGACCATGAGCAGCTTAGTAAAAAATATGTTTGGAAAAGTAATGAGTGTTTGTGGATATAGGAAGCAGGTTTCAAAAGATGAGACTGTACATGTAAATAGGGCCAGATGAAGCAGGACTCATAAGCCATCTGAAGGAGTTTGAACTTTATATTTTAGGAATTGGGAACCCCCCGAAGTATTTTATATGCTTTGTTTTAAGCAGTGGAGTTACATAATCAGATTTGCATTATAGTGAGATTATTTTAGTAGAAGATATCTAAAAATCCATTCTAATGACACTGATATTCTTGTACAGTGAAAAACTTATGTGAGCCCACGTGAAAGGATGAGTTTAAACAAAAGCTTTTATGCTAAAAAATACGGACTTGGTATTATAAATCTCTGTGTGCGTGAGTTCTATGGTGAGAATTCTGTATAGGTAGTTTTATAGACTGAAATAATATTAATTGCTAATTTATGTAGTGCTTTATAATTACTAAGGTTTTTCACATATTCATTTAATGATTCAGATCTTCTAGAGTAGGACAATGTAATACTCTACTACATCTTAGTCTAGAAAGACCTTTTTAAAAATATCCTTTAATCAGGCAATTAATAGGGACATTGCATTTCTTTTCCAAGAGTTCCTAACAGAGCAAACTACAAAGAAGGAATGTATAATGAGTGGTAGGATCAAGGAATTCTGGAAGGTTAAAGAGAAGGAAATTGTGTTCATTTTGGTTACTATTTTTCTCTTCAAAAAATGTTATAGTTTAAACAATTTCAGAGCGAAGCCAAGCAACGCCGTCCCTATCTTTGGACTTTTGGTCCTTGTCATAACCTAACATATTTATCAAAGAGACCAAAAAGCTATAGGTGATGAGGAATAAGAGGAAACTGGTTTTCAGGGCAGGAGGAATTTTCCTCACATAGGCAAAATGAGGCTTTGTTATTTTTTTTCTCCTTTTAGTGAAAAATGTTACCATGTTTCATTGAACCTACAATGCCATCAATTGCAAGACTTACCTTGATTTCAGAATTGTTAAATGTGAATAAAAGGAACAGTATTCCAAGTGATATAAAAAAACACTACAGCTATGGAAAAGGTGAAGTTACTGCGCAACTTTCTTACATTTCTGTCAGAACCAAAGCAATAATGAAGAGTTTGTTGTGCAAAACAAAAGCTTATGAGAACATATGGTTGCATCTTCTTAAGCTTTAATTTAAGCATTTGTATGCACACACACAGTATATGCATGTGTGTGTCTGTGTGTAAAGACTGAAGCTCTAAGGGGAAAAAGATGAACAAAGTAAGAAGAAAAACAGTACAGGGCACTAGATAACTGGTGTGCCATAGCATTCTTATTTTTTAAATTTTTTTTATTTTTATTTATTTATATTTCAGCATATTACGAGGCACAAATGTTTAGGTTACGTATATTGCCCTTGTCCCACCTGAGTCAGAGTTTCAATCATGTCCATCCCCCAGACGGTGCACACCACACCCATTAGTTGTGTATGTACCCATCCCCTCCTCCCCGTTCCCACCTACCTGACACCTGATGAATGTTATTACTATATGTGCACTTAAGTGTTGATCAGTTAATACCAATTTGATGGTGATTACGTATAGTGCTTGTTTTTCCATTCTTGTGATACTTCACTTAGTAGAATGGGCTCCAGCTCTATCCAGGATAATATAAGAGGTGCTAGATCACCATTGTTGTTTTTGTGGCTGAGTAGAACTCCATGGTATACATATACCACATTTTATTAATCCACTTATGTATTGATGGGAACTTGGGTTGTTTCCATATCTTTGCAATTGTGAATTGTGCTCTATAAACATACTAGTGCAGATGTCTTTTTTATTAGTATTAATATTCAACATGCAGTTGTTAAAACTCTGTTGAACACATTAACAAGATTTGTCCTTACAGTTCTCTGTCACATAACAGTGACATAACAGCAATAAATAATGATGCCTTCATGATGTAGAAACTAAAACATGTCCATTTTCCTCATGAGGGTTTTATGAGAGTTACGTAAAATTGGGTAAAAATATAATAAAAGGATTTGTTGTACAAAATAATTTATTTCATAGGCTATTATATAGCTTTCATCTCCACAAAAATCAAAAGTGCTTTTCCTAACCCATCATCGGGTTCAAAACATCCAAAATTAATGCTGCAGTGTGTATTTTAAATGTTATGCCTAGCCAAAGCTGACATCACTCAAATAATGATGGGTAAAAATAAAGTACCAAGATTTTCAAATTAAATTATAATAATAAAGCAGAGAGATGCAAATGTCATAGCTTCAATGACTTAAAATATACTGTGAAAAGAATCCTGATTTTAAAACTGGGTTTCATAATTCAGCACTCATGTTACAAGCAACTGTCCCAGGTTGGAGTGAAATGCAGGAAAATTTGGACCTAAAAATGTAAGACATATGGTCTTGATTGCCTTTCGCAGCTACATTAAGAGTTCAGTGTAAAGAAAAGCGTTCCAAACGCCAGCTTGCAAACTAGGTTTTTATGTGAAACTCTAATAAAACAGCAGCAGATGTTTCTATGCTATTAATTTGTTTGGGACATTTTTGGCTGGTTCATTCCAAATCAACTGTTATCCCTTGTCCAACAACTGCAGCATTCATTTCTTTTTTACACAGGAGAAAGAGAGAAGGGAAGCTTTTCCTTTGGCATAGATATTGCACCCATTTGCTGTATGCATGGGAAAGTGCATGCCAGCACTTGTACTTTTTCTTTTTTTAAATTCCTCAGAAACTGATAAAAGTTTTTTTTTTTTTTCTCACTATTGAAGGGAAAAAAATCATTCGGCCAAATTACTCAAGCAAAAATGAAGTATACTATTGGTCAGTAAACATAGAGTATCATAGCATGGATTCTATTTTAAAGACTAATAACTTGAGCCAACCTTTACTTATTTGACTTCTAAACCTTCTTATGTGGATGTAGATAATTGACAGATTTATTGCATGAAATAAATCTGGTGCTTATTTGCATGAGAAAAAGGTAAATCACCTTGTAAAATTTTCACACTGTCAGTCAATTCACTTCCATTGTTACTCTCTCATCCTTGTAATCCATTTTTGCTGCCCTAAAGATTGTAAGAGATCACCTATCCCTGGGTATAAATATACCTCCTATTGATGTTAATTAAAACTGAATGTTTTAAATTCAGAAAGAAAATAAGCAAGATTTTTTAAATTAAGCCTTTCTTTAACTTAATCATTGTCCTACTTCCAATCAACCTTCCCAACAAAAAAGCAAAACTGGGAAGAAACAAAAGAACTGGTTGATTCTTTCCAGTGAGGCCAAATGTATTCACCCCTAATCGGCTTCCCTTTGTAACTGAACTGGGCAGTTTGCTGTATAGGAAGTTATGCTCTCTGTCTGGTAACACTGAGAGTTCATTTTTAAGGATTGTTCTCAGTCCATACAGTTTATTAATATCTTTCAAGATTACACAGAAATCCCTAATGGGATTCAAATGGAAGCCCTAAAGCCTATTACCCTATGAAATTACTCAGGCTGCTGGCTAAAGCGCCAAAATGAGTTGGATTTCAGTTTTGTTTCTAAAACAAATGTAATAAAAGTATCATTAACAAATTCAACTAAAGTTGGTTCAAGTTCAAAAAGTCTGCACATTCTAGTGTAATTAGAGACAAGAAAGTTTTAAAGCCCTAATGGAATTTTCTATAATTCACTCTTTAATTGGAAAACGTCTGCTGCTTGGAAGTATTTCCATGATATAAGGGCCAACTAACAAAGCATAGTAACCTTGTAAGCCTCTTTCTCTGTATGTATCTACTTTGATCTTTTGACATTGTAGCTGCTCTTCCAGGCCTGTGGAAACAGCTAAATCCTATAACACCTCTCCATTGCCCTGAGAATACAATTCAGGTTTTGGTTTGATGAGCACCTTCTTCTGCTCGCCTCTCCACTCCAACTCTTGACCTCCCCTGACACTCTGTATTCCAGGCAGACTGAACTAATTTCACTGTCCCTTTAGCCACTGATTAGATACTAGTATGTTATTTCCTACATCCAGAGTCTTAACTAGTTAACTTCTATTCTATCAGTCTCAAATTAGATCTCTTCCCCTACCCCCAGTAAGTTTTCCCTAACTCCATTCTTCCCACAGCAGGTGCTTCCCATTATTGCCTCCCCAACAGAAGGTGGGACAAATCTCATTTTTATGACTCCTATAAACCACAGCCCTGACCTCTGCTGGAGCATAACACAATGCACCTGTCAGTTTCACCAAGCTCCTTCACAGTAGGAAATATTTAACGTTACCATGATTTTTTTTTTTTCCTAGCAAGGTGCCTGAAATTTAGGAGTCTTTGCTTATATGCTTGGAATTGAACACTCCTTAGTACCTCTACAAGGCCAGCACAGATTTTGTTACGGAGAAGCCATGCATCTAAATCAAGAATGCGTTTCCTAAACTTAACTTTTCCCAAAGTCTTTGTTCCGAACCCTCCAACCAAATCGTGTTTCTCTCATACTCTTCATTGACTCAAAAACTCTCCAATTCTCTCTCCCACCTCAGAGTAAAAACCAAATTATGGCCTACATGACTCTGTCCATATCGTCTGTTCACCCCATTACCTCTCTCACTTCCACCTAACTCACTCAGTCCTAGCCCAGCCGTGGTCCTAGAAAGTTCCTGAATGTCTCAGGCACACTTCTTCCCCTAGGGCTCTCGCAGTTACCGCTCCCTCTGCTTGGATAATGGATATTCACAAGCCTCCCTCCTTCGGCTCCTTCAGATTTTTACTGAAATGTCACATACTCAGTGAGGCTTATCCTGATCCCATTGTTTAAAAGTGAATGAATATCCTGACAGTCGGAATTTCCTATCCCCTCTTCCTGCTTTAGGTTGCTTCTTCACCATCTCACAAACTGTACATTTGACTTGTTTATTTGCTCTATGCTCCCCTTCTGTCCTGCAAACACCACAGGAACAGGGCCTAGTAACTGTTTCATTTTGGGGTTTTTTTTT
>CAUYRT010005497.1:0-31878 GCA_963574885.1 Lepilemur ruficaudatus
ATGCATTAGGCTTAAGTCTGTTATCCACTGTGAGTTAATTTTTGTGAGAGGGGACTGTTTCAGTCTTTTACATGTGGCTATCCAATTTTTCCAGAATGATTTATTGAATAAGGATTCTTTTCCCCAGTGTATGCTTTGTCAAAGATTTTATCTGCTTTGTCAAAGATTTCATGGCTATATGAGGATGGTTTTATATCTGGGTTTTCAGTTCTGTTCCATTGGTCTATGTCTCTGTTTTTATGTGATTACCATGCTATTTTAGTTACTATGGCCTTATAGTATAACTTGAAGTCAGAGAAATTGATGCTTCCCAATTTGTTCATTTTGCTTAATATTGTTTTTGCTATGTGGGGTCTTCTCTGGTTCCATACAAAGCATAGAATTATTTTTTTATATATCTACAAAAAATGATGTTGGTGATTTCATAGGGATTGCATTGAATATGTAGATCACTTTGGGTACTATAGTCATTTTAACAATGTTGATTCTGTCCGCCCATGAGCATGGTATAATTTTTGGAGAAGATGACACATGAGAAAAACCGCCAGCCAGAGTGTCTCTGCAAGAAAGATAGATTTTAGATGAAAGAGAAAAAAAATAAACAGGTAGACAAACATAGATTGGATGAGGGTTGGAGGCAAAGGTGCCTGAAATTACAGGAGACTCCACGGGAAGAAGTTGCAGAGCAGAACTAGAAGGACAAAGGCATCGGCAGCATCTAACCCCCGAGAGGCTTGGAGAACAGCGACAAGGGTAGGTGGAACCGTTAAATTTCCCCTCCCTTGCATCTTGCACTGCTGGTAGGCTCCTGAGCTGCTGGAGAGGCCTGCTAACACCAGCCTAGAGATAGCTGCCACCAGTGAGCAGTGAGCCTCTTGGGGACAGGGCACCAGGCTCCCAGCTCCTTCAGGGCACCTCCTGCCCTGCAGACTGGAGCTGATGGGCAGGCACCAAATTGCTTCATTCTCCCCTTCCTCTCCCCTAACCCTGGCCGCTGAGAGAGACATTTTAGCCACCACCCACAGGAATCTGCAGAGAATGGGGCTTTCCTTTTGGGGCCCTACAGTAGACTGAGTGGTACTTGGACTTTGAGCTCCCTACCTGATGGCTCTCCCAGGTGCTGCTTGCCTGGTGACTTGAGCAGAGCAGGGCAAATACTGAGGTGGAGAGAGATTGATCCAGCTTGGACACCCTCTGGGTTACTTGAGATCAGCACTCTTCTCCCCAGCAGGGTCAGGGATTGATCTCTGGCCCCAGGGACAGGCCTGCAGGTGAGGTCCTATATACCAGGATCTCAATCACATTGCCCAGGGGCACAAAAGGTATATTTATGAACTAGCTAACTGAGGTGTGTGTGCCTTCAGGGCAGATCAGTGTGGGACCTAGCTGCAGCGTGTTCAAGGGGCAACCTTCCTCCAATGGGAGGGATAAGCTCCCAGCTCAGGCTGTGAAACTTGGCAGGGAATCTCCCTGGAGCATCACAGTCAGGGGAGTGCAGCTGGCTTGAGGTCCTGCTAGCAAAGGCCCGAGAGAAACCATGGAATAGGTGGGTGTGCTTTCAGTTGGATTCTTCATACTTGCAGAGTTCTTTCCTTAATTCCTTTCCATCTAGAACAGCTGCTGCTTCTTAACTGTAGATTTTCCATTGGATAATGGCATGCCCAGTTTAGTCTCTGAGCCAGTAGGCGGTGCTTGTGGGTGAGATTCAACCACACCCTGTGTGATGAGTCAGTAAATGCAGTAAAGGGGTGTGCAAATTGACCTCCCTGTCAGTAGGTGGTGCTTGCTGGGAGAAGCAGGCTGCAGTGTTGTTTTTGGGTCCTGTAACCAGCTTTCCTTCTCCTGGAGAGGCACTCTAGTGCCTTAGGTGGTGGGTGGGGCCCTGGCACTTTCAGGTATGTTCTTATCCTCCATCTCAGGGAGACAGGTGGGGGAGTGAGGTTGGGTGGAGCTGGGGTGGGTGAGCCTGTCCTCAAGCTCCACAAATGCTGTTAGCAGCATTCAAAAACCTGTTCTCTGCTTCTGGGCAAAGCTGCCAGCGAGGGGCTAAAATGGCCCCACTCAGCCAAAAAGTCTGTGTGTAAGGGTGGGGTTGTCTGAAACCTGCAGTCTGGTGCACGGCCTAATTTATAAAATGTTAAACAGTTAAAACAACTATAACAAAACACAAGAAATACAATGTCTAGCAATTTGTACAAAATAGTTATATAGATATAGATATATAACATATCTTCATCAAGTATGTGTTAAGTGTATATAGGCAGAGATAGAGATAGATAGAGATAGATAGAGATAGAGATAGAGATAGAGATAGAGATAGAGATAGAGATAGAGATAGAGATACCTCAGCTATCTCTTTCCTCCAGAACTTTGTGCTTCAGAAAACCCGAATTGACTTCCAATTTCAGCTTTGGAATCAATATGAGGTATTTTTATTATTTTTGCGAGGAATTTTGCAACGTATTTGCTGTAGCATGGATATGTAGCAATCCTGGCCAATAAAATGTTAAGAAAAGTCATAGGAAAGAATGATTTATTTTCTTTGTTTGAATGCTATTGATTCTGTTTGCAGTGGTTGAAACTGACCTTGCCATCTTGCTAGCATTTGGGCATGAAGCAAACACTAATAACAGCAGGATGGAAAGAACATGGTGCTTTGATGAAATCATTGAGTCAGTGATCAATTTTAAGGTCACTAGTTCTCAAGAATTCTTAAGAGAGAGTCTATTGCCCTTAGAGTCTAACTAATTTTGGATGATTGTTTTTATTTTCTGTCAAAAGCATTCTAATTGTCAACAGAAAGAACTTAATAAAGATCAAGGTAAAATTAAAGTACAGAAAAAGATGATGGATATGTACAATAGCCAGAGATGTGTAATAAACAATACAAATAAATAACTAATTAAAATAATACACAAAGGAGAGTAATATTATTTAATTCCTGAAACTGAGATGAAACAAGGAAATAACATCAGATACAGGAGGAATAAAAGAAATCTTAAAGGCATTCACGAATGGATGTGGAGGACAAAAATTAAACCCACAAAAGACACCATGCATTGGGTTAAAGACTAACCCATCAAAAAAGAACATGCTACATATTTCTTCTCAACATATTTTCCTTAAAATTATCATGGTACAGAAATATACAATATTTTAATTGTAGCATAACAAAAGAATGAATATTTCCTCTGGTATTTTATTCAGAATAGCATAATGTATGGTTAGCAGCCTTAAAAAGTATTATCTGTGTTAGCAAGAATAAGAATCTTACAAAAAGCTGAATGTTAGACCTAAATTGAACCATATCAATAATTGTATTGGTTATTAATGGAATAAATTCAACAATTAAAAAGAAGAGATTTTCAGAATGATCAAAATACCAGCATACAAAGGCTAACTTTAAAATAATTATTAGATATAAAAGTAAAAAAAAAATGAAGTGAAATGTATGAAGTATGTATTCCATGTAGACTGTAAGGCTGGTATGACTAGATTAATATCAGATAGAGGGAAATTAAATAATGACCCCAAATAAAGATGGGTATTTCATGAGCACATACAATGATCAATTCTTGAAGAAGGTACAATAATCATAAACAATTAAAAGCCTAATCGTAATGCCTTAATATAAGTGAAAAATATTGGCAGATTTAAGGAAAGAAATAGAAAAATCTACAAAATTGTTTAGAGAAATTAAGACTCTTTACTCTTTAGCATTTTTAGAATAATCAGACAAAAAAATCAGTGACCTCATTTTGTTGTTTCTTAGATTATTGCAATGAGTAGAGCATTAATGTAATATAGAATAGCTAACAAACCTCTCTTTCATTTTAGGAGAAAACAATTCAAAATTTTAACTTCAGGTATAAAGTTAACTTTATTGTTATTGTTTTCTAAATATATGCTTTCCTAATTTGGGAAACTCACCCTTATTCTTAAATTTCTGTTTCTTCTAATAATGAATGAAGGTCAAAACATTGTTCTATATTTATTGAAGTAAAGATAAGATAAAAAACTAAAATAAAAATACATGAAATAAAGAAGAAAAGGAAAGGCTGGGCATGGTGGCTCCCGCCTGTGATCCTAGCACTCTGGGAGGCCGAGGCAGGAGGATCATTTGAGATCAGGAGTTGGAGACCAGCGTGAGAAAGAGCAAGAACCTATCACTGCTAAAAATAGAAAAAATTAGCCAGGTGTAGTGATGTGTGCCTGTAATCCCAGCTACCTGGGAAGCTGAAGAAGGAGGATCACGTGAACCCAGGAGTTTGAGGTTGCCGTGAGCTAGGATGATGCCATGGCACTCTAGCCTGGGTGACGGAGTGAAACTTTGTCTCAAAAATAAAATAATAAAATAAAATATCTAATGAGTTTAAGTTTTAAGCTATGTTAAATCAGACAAGAGGACATCTTTGACAAGAAAAACAAATAGGCAAATGGAAAGGATAATAGCATACAAAAATAAACTCAAATATTGGCTTGAAAATTGATTAGGTCTCTATGAACATACTAATCAGTTTGGAAAGAAGGGACCATATAATTTGTTATTCCTAGAGGAAAAAGATAAATATCTATAAATGTTAAAGACTTGGGGAAAGGGCAAATGTATGAAATTTTTAGGAAAATATATAAAATAAATTTTAACAACCAATTTGAAGCAAAGGCATTTGAAAGCATAATTCAGAAAAGAATAGATTACTGTTAAAATTACTGATTTAATTTTTCAAAAGAAAATCCAAAGATGGAGAAAACTGTCTTTAAATCATTGAAATTTTATTTGCTATGTAAACTCCTTTGAATCAAAGAATAAAATACAATAGAATCTTTTTCACATAAGAGGAAACATGATTGTCTATAATTTATAATAATATGTTCAACTTTATTTTTAGATAGAACCATACAATTTGAAGTTAAAACCACAATGACACAATTTCATACTATTAATAAACAGAATAACAAAATCTGAGGTCGGCCCAATTAATTTGTTTTCCAGGGGGAGCTACTGACATTTGGTTATAATTATTTTTAGAGTAAAATTCAGGATCACAAGTTTAGACTGATGAGGGTTGTGAGCAGGAAAGTGTGCTTTTCAGGGGTTCTAAGTTACAGGTAACAGTAAGAGATGTGGTAGTGTAAAATGGATATGTAACAAAAGTTAATATTTAAAAAGCATTGAAAGGAGAAAAAAAATAAAAAGCGTATTACATGTCTTATGCAAAAGATAATTTAAATTCCTAATGTTCAAAGAATTGAAAGAAATTTAAACTGTCCGTATAGTGAAATTTAAATCATTGCAGAAATGTGTGTGCTTTTAAGTTACGTGTTTCATTTAAAAGAAAAAAAATTCAATTCATTATTGATTATTGATATGCCTAGGGGAATTTAATTAATTTTTTACAATGCTTAAATAACAGTTCTTTGAAAATCAATGTAATTATTTATGATTTTTAGGTAATAATTTGGTGGGTAATCTTTTAATGTATGGATTTTTAATTATTTAATAGCATTAAAAAAACATGCATTAACAAAGCCTAAAAGTGGCAATCCTCCTCTTTGCCTAAAATAGCCCTTCATTTATTTAAGGATTCTGTTAGTACCCAGATGTGGAAAATTTACCTCGGAGTACACTGGCTCATAATTAGCCCCTTCCCTAAGTTGTTATCAACAGGTCAGTTTCCTTCCCATATCATCCAATTCAAATGCCTTTACTTTTTTTTTAATTAACTGTCCTAATCAGTCAAGAGACTAGTCAAGTCTTTTATTATATTAGACACACTATCTAAGTCAAACTCACACATTTATGTGCAGAAAGCTAAGTTCAAATTAGAAAAGTTTCAACCACAATGAACCTATGGGTCATGAATCTATTATTGGACCCTCATAGTGATGTTTCCTTTATCCATCCTTTAATCTATCATGGCCAGGGCACCTGTCGTAGCCCAGGGCAGAGTTATCATAAACTACCAGTGATACCTTTGTACTCTCAGTACACAAAATACATTGCATCATTTTGAAGCTTTCTGAAATTGTGATTTCCTATGGCTATAAGAATTTGTCAAATCAGAAGTTTTAAGACGTGAATGTGACCACATTCTGGAGTGTCTGGAGTGAACTCACAACCCAGGTCCATGCATACGGCATCCCACCAGGTAGGTTAAATTCTTTAGTATATTCTTTTCAATTAACTTACAATAGTTTACTGAGATGCCATGGTATCAATAATATTATTTATGTGACTGTAATCAACACAGAGAATGGAATAGCGTTGAAGAGAGTGGGAGTATATCCAATGCTAAAATCTTCTACTGTGTTATCTATATAAAAGCAATAAACCAACATTTTTTCAAACAACTCTCCTGGAATTAGTATATTGAATTCTTTAAATATTGTAGTAAATGAACTATGCTTTGACTATACCACACTATTTAATGTCTTATTGTAGTTTTCTTTCAGTATTAATAATAAAGACAGATAGAAGAAGGAAAAATAATGATGATTTCTTACTTACACTTTGGACCAAGGGGGTCCCTTTTCCTGGTTCCTTAAAATCAAGACATGGATTTTCTCTCAGGGTGTTTGACGATTTTTCTGCCATTGACATCCAAGAAGTATAGTTCCTAGACTGGGGCTAGTATATACAAGTTAAGCAAAGAAACAAACACCAGGCAAACAGTTAATAGGTATTCCTCTCACACTCTACAACTGACAGGAGTTATTTTTTTCCAGCACTGTAGACGAAAAAAGTTGGTTTCTCCTGGAGACTTTGTTCTTCATGCCTACTGTGTGGTTTAAGACTCAGGCCTATCCTTAGCTCAAAACTTTGGAAAAACATACAAGACTAAACAAATCACCTCAGTGCTGTACAGGACTCTTTTCAAGTTTTTAATTTCTTTTCAATCTGCCTGCCTTTGTTTATTTTTCAGAGTTCTTGGATAGTTTTCCTTGTATTCTGTCCAAAATTTTCAATTGTAATCTGTGAGAAAACTAGATTATGATAGCTCAATCTTTATCAGAACTGGAGTTCCAAGATTGCATTATTTAATTGTTAAAAATAAATTCCTATCAATACAAGGAAAAAAATCAAAAGCAATATCTGAAAGCCAATTGAGGTTTCTTGGACACAAGTTTGCTGATAAAGCAAATTTTTCTATAGATGGTGTATATTAAAGAATTAAATTCTGTTTCTAACACAATTCAAGTTAAACTATAAATATATGTTTTCATTACCCTGCTATTTTAGATAATAAATCATTTAGATAATTTAAATGTTTAACCTTTAACATTTAGATAATCTGAATGATATTTACATTATATTTTGTATAACAAGTTTTGCATAAGAGTGGAATACAGTTTTCCCAAATATATTTCATTAGCTATTCAATTCTTGTTCTCTTTTGCTCATTGTAATATTCTATAAGATTAATAATTAAAAGATAGTAATATAGGAATATCTCATAATCATTCCTATGTAACAAAGTATATAATAAGAAACCAATGTACAGTGTACTGAGAAAAATTCTATGGTGACCTCAGTAGGAAAGAAAGAAAATCTTACTCTTTATGAAATAAAATTTGTTTTTATGTGAGGTACCAATATTTATTTATTTTAGCATCTGATGATATTGTAATATATTTCTGGATTGAAATACGGTAGCTATCCAATTTAAGTAAAAACAACTAACAATAATCATTAAGTAGTTAGTTTCTATTTAAAACCATGCCAAGATAATGTGTCTGTTGTGGATATTTGCATGTCTGTGTGTCTGGATTCACACATACAAAAAGGGAATAATTTGATGTTGCAACAAAGACATCCAAGTGTACAAGCCAAAGATAAACAGTACAGTGACAAGTATTCTGTATCATTCAATGTCATGTCTGCCTTGGCTGCAATATCCCATTAAAAGCCATATAAATTATTGTCCAGTTTTACTTCAATGGTTGGAAATAAATTACTTGCACATCTCTTGTGGATTAAGTTATCTCTGTGCATACACATAAATCATGCTGAAAGAAACCAAATTACCCCCCAAATGCTCATAGACCCATATTCTTCATTCATAATAACACACATTTCATCTACAGACATTTAATAGTGTAGTGCAGTTAATACGTTTCAAAGATGACCCTATAACACTCAGGATTATTAACTACAACAAATCTGAACAGCAATTCAAGGCTGCTCGTTGCTTGGCGGTATAGTAGATCATTTTAATTCAAGATATACCTGATATGTTTCAGCTGCTCTCTACTTTCAAAGGCAATTTTCTCTACACCCTTTTTCCAGTACTAATAAAAGAAAAAGAGTCAGAATGTTACAGTAACTTTAGTTTAGTTACTCCAGCTATAGAGTGTTTAAATCTGTCCTGGTTTAAAAATATCTTTGGCTGCTTAAAACTTTTCTTGTATTACATGTTCCAACTTTAAAATACACAGAATTGGTTTTGCAAAGGCATTATAGCAAAACTTTTTATTTAAAAAGTAATTCAGCCATGACTTTGCAACTGAATTACATTCGGAACTGCTATAACTGAACTAAATATTGCAGGAGAAAAATTAAACAAAAGCAAACAAATAAAAACAAAACCTTTTGAATATTATGCACCCATTGAATCTAATGAAATATCTCTAAATATATTTGCAATTTTGAAAATACGAAAAAATGAAAAGAACTATGGAAACTGATAGAATTCACAAAAATGCTTAAATAATAAATATAAAAATAATGATAAAAATAAATACATCAATTGAATAGCTTTTACATCTCTATCACTAGCAGAGAGTTTGGAGAAGAGAAGGCAAGTTATAATCCAAGCATATCCCACTTTAAAAATCATGGGATTATTTTGAAAATCATATGCGATCTGAAGGATTCATTATGCAATAAGAAAAAGGATTGAAATATTAGTTCAGACTTATACACACCAATGTTAAATTTTACTAATAATTCAATGATTACAGAAAATCAACAGAGGTAAAAAATTCCATTCTTAGACAAGTTCAAGCATATCAGAACCCTCTCCCCTCCCCAAATTTAGCCCTTTGCTCCTGAATTATAATCCATTTTGGTTTTGGATGAAATAGGAACGTTTCTTTTTGAACACAAATCCTACTAAAATCAATTTATAATTCAATGTATTATTTACTTTCTACCAAGAGATGAGGTTGGGGATTATCATGTTTAGAAGTAGATTTATTTGGGTCATTACGTCACATGGATGCTCCCAATAGATATGGACAGGCTATATCCAGAATTTAACTCATTACTTTTAACTATTTTAAATTTTTAATTTTTTTTAATTTCAAGGGAGTACAGATGTTTTTGATACATGGCTTGAATCAGGCCTTAAATGTGCCTATCACCCAAATAGTGTTCATTGTACCCATTAGATGTGTTTTTGCCCTTTCCCTCCTCCTACTCCCCCTGCTTGATTCCTGATGACTTTTACTTTCCTCTCTGTACTTGTGTGCCAATTGGTTAGATCCAATTTATTATAGAGTACATGTCGTGTTTGTTTTTCAATTCTTGAGATACTTCACTTAGGATAATAGTCTCTGGTCTCTTCCAAATAGCTGCAAAAGGCATCAATTCAACTTTTTGTGGCTGAGTAGTACTCCATGGTCACTTTTTGATCTCATATTAATTAGTATGGAAACTACAACCCACATCTAGCTTTAGTTGGAACAAAATTATAGGAAGAGTGATGAGGTCAATAAAGGAGGATAGATGTAATAAAAGGAAAAACCGTTTTCTGATGAAAGGCAGTAAAAATGCAATTTTTAAAGGATACATTCTACCCTACCTTTCAGCATTACACTAAAATATGTAGTAATGCATTAGACATAGGAAAATTGCAACTATAAAATCTGATCATGTTAAAAAATAAATATATGTTTTTATGTGACAATGAATGCATATGTATTTTATATGACAATTTTCTTTCTTATAGTCATAAATTTCCGTATTTTTTCTTAAGAAAATATTACTTGAATAAAAAAAGTTTATCTAAAAATCATAGGAGAAAATAATGTATTGAAGATGAGAAATTCTAAGCAAAAATGTACAGATTTTTATATACTTAACAAATTCCAGCATATAAATAAGTGACAATTTCAGAGACATAAAGCTAAGTTAGTATGGAGGAGGGCAGATTATTGAAAAGCACAGTGCAAATAAGATAAGGAAAGAGAATTCCCATAACTACATATTGTTATATTCTTTCTATTAATTATTGAGGTGTTAATATAGATATTGTAATGTTACAGACAGTATATACTTTAAGAATTCATCTTTTAGCTATAATTTATTTTCTAACATATCTTAACTACAGACATTATATTACTCAAACTTCCAGAATGTGACAACTAGTTATCCAGGCCATATATGAGGTCATTTAAAATATGTCATCTGTACATACATATATATATCTTAACATAAATTTTGTCTGTAATTATACAAATCCTGTTTCATGGGTTCAAAGACATACGTGTCCTTTCATATTTTAATGATTCTGAAAACTGCTATATCTAAAACTTATTTAAATTATGCCCAGCAGCCACCACAAAGAACAATTTGTGAGGAAAGGTGTGACCTTATTGGGCTAGTGGGAACAAAATGTCCTCAAATGTAATCAATAATCATATGCATTATACTCAGAGTTTAAAACAATAATGGTAATGACTAAATGTGAATCTGTTTTTTGTTATCACCATGTGCTAATAATTGTGGACAATGTAAGTCATAAAATATTTCTTGATAACAAGATAGACAGCTTTTGCCAATAAAAGCAAATCTATTTCTTTAAAGTTTGTGTGTGTGTGTGTGTATAGTATACAAATGAATTTTAATTTAATGTCTCTAATAAATAAATTTAAATGTGGATGTGATTATGGACAAGTTTAAATGCACATGAAATTCCAACATCTAAAAATGACACTAATAATTATGAAGGCCCATAAGAGATCAAAATCACCAGTGCACAATGATTGATAATTAAAGGTGAACCAGTGAAATCTCTGAAGGTGAAGAAGACTGAACTACAAATTCTGGTTTTGACATTTAGAAAAACTAGTGGTATATTTCAGGATAAGTGTGAGCTTGGAAAATTAATGAAAACATGTTACTATACATTCTAGTATCTTTTTTCTTTTTACATTATAAAAAACAGTTGTTATAAATTCATGCATTTCTCTAATAATTAAGGTGGACATTTCCATTATTGCTTAACATGCTGTTCAAAATAAATATAATAATAATTAATTAAATTGTCTCTTGGTCTTGAATCTCTCAATTTCACACAGGAAAACAATGAAAATCTGAGAGGTTTATAGATTTATATCTCCTAGATACCTTTGCACATAAATTAATTTTGGACCAAATAGAGTATTGCCAAGCATAGTAATATAGCCATTTATATTGTTACTGCAGTGACTCACGCAGGCAAACTTTAGAAAAAAATTAAAGCATACCCTCTTATGGTGACACTTGTGTAATACAAAATGCAATACTCCATACGAAGAAATAATGTTCTTAATAAAACAAAAAGATTTGTACAACTTCAAAAAGTTATTCGTAAGATTTTGAGGAGTAAATATTTTCTGAATGGATTAAAATAATAAAATCTAAGATAAAAAATTTTATATTCAAGAACATTTCTACTTATCTTCTGAGTAATGTCATACTATGGGCAAATACAATTAAACATTACCATTTCTACAGATCTTAACTCCATAAACTCCCTGGTTCTAACTTCAGCAATCAGACTAAACAAACTGAAATAAAACAGTGAGTATTAAGAGTTCATGCTAAAATCTAGTCAAGGGCTTAAATATTCAAATGCTGTTAGATAAAAAAAATACAAACATTGTGAAAAATTCCACATATGAAATAAAATAAACAACCACATCATAAATTATATATACATATGATTTTTGTAAAAGACACAGATTTCTAAAAAACCTTCAAATACAATTTAGAAATTGAGATGCCATCTAGGACTTTCATAACTAGAGAGGAGAAGTCAATGCCTGGCTTCAAAGCTTCAAAGGACAGGCTGACTCCTTTGTTAGCAGTTAATACAACTGGTACTAAACAACTCTAAGTTGAAGCCAGTGTTCATTTACCATTTTGAAAATCCTAGGGTCCTTAAGAATTATGCTAAATCTACTTTGCCTGTACTCTAGAAATAGAACAACAAAGCCTGGACGACAGCATATTTGTTTACTGCATGGTTTACTGAATATTTTATCCCACTGTTGAGACCTAGTGATCAGACAAAAAGATTACTTTCAAAATAGTATTACTCATTGATAATGCACCTAGTCACCCAAGAGCTCTAATGGAGATGCACAAAGAGATTAATGTTGTTTTCACACCTGCTAAAACAACATCCATTCTGCAATGCATGGATCAAGGAGTTAATTCAACTTTCAAGTCTTATTATTTAAAAAATAGATTTTGTAAGGTTATAGCTGCCACAGTGTTTCTTCTGATGGGTCTGGGCAAAGTAAATCGGAAACCTTCTAGAAAGGATTGACCATTCTAAATACCATTCAGCTCATTCATGATTCATGGGAGGAGATCAAATTATCAATATTAACAATAGTTGAGAAGAAGAAACTGATTGCAACCGTCACGGATGTCTTTGAAATGTTCAAGACTTCAGTGTAGGAAGCAATTGCAGATGTGGTGAAAATAGCAACAGAACTAGAATTAGAAGTGGAGCCTGAAGATTTGACTGAATTGCTGAAATCTCATGATAAAACTTGAACAAATGAGGAACTGCTTCTTATGGATAAGCAAAGAAAGTGATTTTTACAGGTGGAATCTACTCCTTGTGAAGATGCTATGAACATGGTTGAAATCACAACAAAGAATTTAGAATACAATATAAACTTGCTTAATGAAGCAGTATCAGGATTTGAGAAGATTGACTTCAATTTTTTTTTATATATATTTATGGGGTACAATGTGATTTTTTTTCTTTATTGAAGTATACTTTACATATCATGCCTTTACTCCATTTTAAGTGTACAATTAAATGATTTTCAGTGATTTTACCGAGATGTACAGTTAATCACATAAATCAGTTTTAGAGGAATTCCTTTCCCCTATTGAGACCCCTAATTCCGCTCCCCAACTACTTTTCAAAAACTGGAGAGGGAAAAATTTTGACTTCAATTTTGAAAGTAGTTTCATTGTGGGTAAAATACTATCAAACAGCATGCTATACTATAGAGAAATTTTTCAAGGAAAAAAATACTAAGAAATGTGGAAACTTCATTGTCATGTTATTTTCAAGTAATTGCAGATTCAGTTACCACAGTCAACAGCAGTCTGAAATTATTAAATGGAAAATTTCAGACATAAATAATTCATAAGTTTTAAATTGTATACTATTCTTAGCAGTGTTATGAAATCTTATGCCTTCCTGCCTAGGACATGCATCATTCCTTTGTCCAGTGTATCCACGCTGTATGTGCTCCATGCCCATTAGTCACTTAGTAGCTATCTCAGTTACCAGATCAACTGTCCTGGTCTCACAATAGTTGTGTTCAAGTAATCTTTATTTTACTTAATAATGGATCCCAATTGCAAGAGTAGTGATGCTGGCAATTGAGATATACTGAAGAGAAGCTGTAAAGTGCTTCCTTTAAGGGTGAAAGTTCTTGACTTAATAAAGAAAGAAAAAATTTGCATGCTGAGGTTGCTAATATCTACAGCAAGAATGAATCTTCTATCCATGAAATTATAAACAATGCATTGCTATAATTGCTGTATTTTATTATTTGTTATTGTTGTTAACTTTTACTCTGCCTAATTTATTAAGTAAACTTTATCATAGGTATGCCTGTATGGGGAAAGCATAGTGTATGTAGGGTTTGGTACTATTTGTGGTTTCAGGCATCCACTAGGGGTCTTGGAACATATCCTTCATGGATAAGCAAGAGGTAGGTGGGGTTACTGTAATCTATTATATAGACTGTAATGTTAAGAAAAATATTTATCTTCACGATTGCCCAGACATGCAGCGTATTTAGCATACCATATGATGTGGTAACCAATCTCATTACTAGGTATATTATTTGAAGGAAATATAATCAGAATGTCAAAGAGACATCTGCACACTTATGTTCATTGTCACAATATTCACAATTGCTAAGATATGGAATCAACCTAAATAGCCCTCTAATAGTTAAAAGATAAAGACAATGTGGTATACTATATACAATGGAAGACAATTCGGCCATACAACAGAATGAAATCCTATAATTTGTTGCAACATGGATGAACCTGGAGGACATTATGTTAAGTGAAATAAGCCAGGCACAGAAAGATGAACACTGCATAATATCATTCACGTTAAATCTAAAAAAGTTGATTTCATAGAAGTAGAGAGTAGAATAGTGGTTACACGAGGCTGGGGAGAGCAGGTGGGCAAGAGTTACTAAAGTCTGTCTACATATAGAAAGTTACACAGTAGGATGATTATAGCAAATAACAACGTATTGTATATTTCAAGATTTGTGTGTTGTCACAGACACATTTATTATTATAAAGAAATAATAAATGTTTAAAGTAATGGATATGTTAATTACCCCAACATGATCATTATACTATGTATACATGTATTACAACATCACATTGTACCCCATAAATATGTATAATTAGGTGTCAGTTATAAAAAATTAAATTAAAAAATTAAATAATAGTAAACAATGTACTGAGATTTTGGTGGTGATTTTATACGTAGCCTATCAGGACTGGTAGTAGAAAAAAAAAGGAAGGTTGAATGATCACATTCTAATTTTAAAAGAATCATTTGACATTACTAACATTTATGTCTTTAGAAAATAAACTATAACCAATAAGCTTTAAGTTTGTAATACAGAGCTTTGTGAATTCCTTATAAAATTTATAAAGATAGATTGAAATGATTAAATACATTTACTAAAACTAATGCTTCCATATAAATTCTAAACGATGCAAAAAGAAAAGTGGCCGGGCATGGTGGCTCATGCCTGTAATCCTAGCACTCTGGGAGGCCGAGGCAGGAGGATCGGATCACTTGAGGTCAGGAGTTGGGGACCAGCTTGTGCAAGAGCTAGACCCTGTCTCTACTAAAAATAGAAAAAATTAGTCGGGTGTGTTTGTACGCGCCTGTAGTCCCAGCTATTCAGGAGCCTGAGGCAGGAGGATAGCTTGAGGTTGAGGTTGCTGTGAATTAGGCTGATGAATGACACTCTAGCTTGGGTGACAGAGCCAGACTCTGTCATAACTAACTAAATAAGTAAATAAAATTAATTTTAGCTTTCAGTTTTTGGATCCAAGCTGGCCAAGGTGCAAACCTATGTCTGGGTTTATCTAACACCTGGTACCTCCATAATGCCCCCTAAATTCAACTCCAATAAGTTCATAATCATATGACTGAAGTGCACCACTGAAGAAATTAGTGCCACATCTTCCCTTGCCCCCAAGATAAACCCCCTGGGTCTGACTCCAGAAAAGGATGCTGATGAGTGAAGGAGTCTGAGGATTACAGTGAATCTGACTATTGAAAACTGGCAGACTGAGATTGAAGTGGTGCCTTCTGCCTCTGGCCTGATCATAGAATCCCTGAAGGAAAATCACCAAGGGAAAGAAAGAAATAGACAAACATTAAATACAGTGGAAATATCACTTTTAATTAGATTATCAACATTGCTCAACAGACGCAGCACTAATATTTAGCCAGAGAACATTCTGGAACCATTATAGATACCCTGGGGACTTCCCAGTTTATGGGCTACAATGTTAATGGCCGCAACCCTCATGATATCATAGATTATATCAACAGTAGTACATTGGAATGCCCAGTTAGTAAGAGCAAAGGAAAATATTTCAATAAAATATCATTCGACAACCAAAAAAATAATAGAATTAATTTTATGATCATAATGTTAAATGAGAAAGCCTTAGGTAAGATACAAATATACACTATAAAATATAAATATACAGTAGCATTTAATTAAAATTTATAAAGTTATAAACTTCGTAGTCTCAAGAATTACTTGGTTTGATTTGGCTTAGAAACAACTGACTCTTAACATTCTTATTTCAGTTATCTTATTTGACTTAAAGATCATATTATATAGATCTAGATACAGGTCTTCTTATGGAAATTTCTATTATGCAATGATATATTAGTGTCCAGTGTTATGTTTATTAGTACATAAATATTTATAAATATTTGAACATGATTTTAATTTATAAACTGAATATTGCTTATGTGAAGAAATAGCATTTTTTGCCTGAAAACATCATTATTTTAGATGTCGATGTCTTAAAATTTAGATGCTTGTTAGTTTGTTATTTATAATTTATAAACTTGTTTTCACCTATTTAACAAATTTAGAAAATATCTAGATCAGTTCATACATATTTTTGCTTCCTCTCATATTTAATTTATGGAAAAATTCAAACAATATTTGATATTGAATCCATCCTGTATCTATAAAATGTATAGTTGGGAAAAAATCTGAGATTTGCATATTATATTTTTATATTAGTTTATTTTCCATTTCTAAAACAATTTTCCTGAGAAAAAATGGAATTTGTCACATAGTTTTCTTTTAAACCAATAATTTCCTTCCTATGTTAGAAGGTTCCTTAAAAAATAGCAGTCTTTATGAGGTCCATAAAATATACATTTCACAGATGATCATATAGTCTTTCCAAAGATGAGAGAAAATGTATCTACTAACAGGTAGGCATGCTGATATTTCTTTGGTTCTGGAGAATAATTGGGATGTCTTTTCAAAATACAAAAAGGGAAAGGGTGCCACTTACAAAAATAAGTAATATTCTAGCCAACTGGTACAATTAGAGTTAGGGAGAGAGATGGGGGAAGTGAAGTTCACGGGGAGGTAATGGACTAAGTCATTCATGGCATTATAGAACAGGTAGGTTTTATATTTTTTAATGAAAGAGCAATGGAACTAATTAGCTAAAACTGAAAGTGATGTGATCATAGTTCTAGAAAAGCACTGTACTCTATGGAAAACTGAACAGATGGGTGCACTACACGTCATAGGTACATCTGTAAGGAAAATTTTGTAATGCTACCAGTGGAGGATTCAGTCGGAATGGTATTATTGGTAGAGATCTCCAATTTTAGAAATCTATAAACCAAGGTAAATTTTCCCTTTAATTTTTGCTTTAAATGTGCAAATACTACTGAACAACGCCTTTCAATTTAACAACAACAGATCATCAAAATGTATTATTACCAAGACAAAACTCTGAGTTAGCAATGTAATACAGATCATTACATGGAGTATTCCATCTCCTTGATTACTTGAGCTTTTAAAAAGAGGAATATAGTGTTCATATTCTCTTTATAGAAAAAGGGATCTCGACATTAGAAAGCTAAAACTTAACAGATATGACTTATAACGTACTCATGTACATGAAGGAATGTGAGGTAAAATTTGTGATAATAAAGTTTTCCTTATAAGAAAGAATATAAGTCATAAAATTTCAGAATTTATAATGTACCCTGGAAAAATATAGTGAGAGAAATAAATAAATCAGGTATTATTGAGTAGAATATTCTTATCTGCCAATGATAAGTAAAAATTACATAATGATCCCTACTTGTGTGTTATCTTGGGGGCAATATACCCATGATTTTGAACTTTTGATTTAATAGGAATTTCATTTTAAATGTAATAATAACAACGTTCTATATTCTAGTGCAGTATAGTGGCTACTTTTTTAAAATACCCAAAACAGCTTTTCATGCTAGAACCAATTTTAAAATGGCCATTGAAAATTTTTCCTTCCTCCTCACACAGTGCCTTATCGTTCTGCAGAGAGGGAAGAAGCATATCAAAGACCAAGTGACCTTGTTCACAGAATTGATTTTTCTAATCTCCAAGGCGTAACTCCTTGCTTAAACACACAACCATATAAACAATTGATTTATTTTTCTTTCAATTAAATATGTGTAAAGATATATATTCCTAATATGATCAAACCTCCCCACTTTAAAAAAATATTTAATCTTATCTCTGATCATCTAATTTTTAGGATGATTTTTTTACCTTTTTTTGTGAAAAATGTCAGAATTTATTTGATGAAATAAGTGCGTACTGATGGTTGATTAAATGAAAATTTGGTAAAATTGTGGCATTTGATAAATATTATGTCACTGTCTATAAGCAAGACATTTATGTTTTTTGAAAATGAAAGAAAAACCTCATTTTAAAAGCACTTTCAGCGTGTAGGCTTACAGTGCATTTTATAATATTAATAATAAAAAATAAAGCGTATTCATCAAAGTGTTGTGCTTTTCTAGAATAACTATCAGACTGTATCCACACACATTCTTTTGTTTGTATGCCATGATTTTTAATTTTTACTGCCTTGCTCATACATATGTTCTTTTCCATAAAACATAATTGTGTATTGCAGAGTCTGATGGAAGGACTCTTATTTATATTAATACTTATATTCTACAAGTAGACGTGATAATCTGACAATTTCGTATTTACTCCTTATTTCCCATTAAAAAGTATTACATTTTTAGTTGATCATTTACCATTGAGATTTGCTGCCATATGACAAATTTATTTTGTAACTTTTTATTTTTGATTTCATCAATATCTCATTAATTTTACTCAACTTTTTAAAAAGCTTTCATCTTTTTTTATTTAGTTGTTCCTTTCTAAAATGACTTTGAAATTTTTAAAATGAGTCACCAATATTTCTTAAAACACATACAGAATATTTTTCTGATATAAGAGGTACTTTTAGTTACCCTGGTGCAATGGCATGGAGTCCCGGCTACTTGGGAAGCTGGCATGAGAGGATGACGTGAGCCAGAAGAAGTTTGAGACTACAGTGACTCTTATCGTGCCACTGCAATCCAGCAATCCAGCCTGGGTGACAGAGCTAGATTCCATCTAAAACAAAAACAAAACAAAGCAAAAAGTATTTTTCGCAAACTTAATAAACTTACCTTTTAACTTTAGAGAGTATTCCTTTACTCAGCATTTTACTTTCCTCTTTCCTTCTCCCAACAAATACACTAAGAATGTTATAATTAAGTAAATAATGCTCCGTTCAGATTGTCAATTAGTGTGAATGAATTCATAGGGAGAGATGCACTCCTAACACAAAATCTATGCCGGGATTCTCTTCCTCTTCTACTTCCTGCCTTACACTCCTGTTACCCCTTATGCTACTCTGCCTTTTTGTTTGTTTTGTTTTATTTTGTTGTTCACTCATAACACACATAAATTTAAATTCACTTACCTGCTGTGAATATTACTTATTTTTTATGAATGTTGCTTATTTTCTGCCTGTACCAGTCGGAGTGTCAATGTCATGAAATTTCTCAATATTTGTTGAATTATTAAAAGCATTAGTGTTCCTCAAACCTTCATCAAATATAGCTCTTGATAATCAACCCCATAAGAACCTGTCATGCCCATCTACATTGGAATTTAAAAATGAACAACATTTAGGCTCATGCTAAGGGTTTGTTACACATTATTTAATTAATTATAGCTTCACCACCACACACATTAATTCAGTCAATTATATATGAAATCGAACTCCTAAAAATGTTCAAGCTTTTAGATAAATGCTGAGAAAACAACATAAGTAAAATAAGAATAATATTCCTGTTATTTACCAATCTTATATCAAATAGTAAACAAATAATAAAACTAATTACAATTCAACTAAGAGTCCAGAAGGTTTATATTGAGTATTGCGATGAAGAAAGGCAGGGGACCCAATTAGAGGGAAGTTGACACTGAATTTCTCTCAGAGAGGGACATGTGATCAGAGGATTAAAGTGGTAGACAGTGTAACCATATGAGATTACCCATATCAGTAGGGCCAAGTTTATAATCTTTCATAGATCCTGGTAGGAAATTTTAATGTTATTCTAAGGACACAAGTAGCATCATCAGTAGACTCAGCATCTGTTTTGTTTGTTTGTTTCCCTAACCAAGATAATTCTCTATTAAGTACTTTCCTCGATTTTCCACAATAACAAATGACTAAGTATTTTCCATTCTGTTCAAACAACTTTCGCTTCTAAACTCAGCCTTACCAACTCTTGATTCACATAAAACATAGCAATCAAAAAAAAAAAAAACTACCCAAAATGTTTTATCCCAAAAATAAAAATAAAACCTAAATGTGCAGCTGTTCACATAGTAATAATATAGTTAATAATATTAATATAATATTACAATAGATGCTACTACACCTATCCTTCTTATTTAACATACTCCTGGTTTCTCAATGATCTGGTATTGTGGATTATCTATCCTCATTCTTCTAAATGTCATTACTGGAAAAACCACATTATCACCTATATATGCTCAGCTAGTTTTCTGAATTTAATCAATTGTCATTCCCATTACAATCACTTCTGATGACTTTTAAATCAACCAATCATGAAAGCCTGTTAACTCTCTTATAAAAGCTTTCAATATTAGAGTCACCATTAAAACTTCCAATGCTGTATTTCAGGACCTGTGGATCACAAAGGAAATAGCATGCAATGTAAATTGAATGAGACCTGGATATAACTCCAGATGTCTACCATGGATATTTGGCATATTTCCCGAGACATCCATAGCTAATACTCTCTTAGAAGATGCTACAGAAAGTACAGCAAAACAAACCACTTTTCGTGCATCCATCTTGGGAGATACTTACTTTTAAATATATCACACTGTGGGAAGAAAATGCAGAGAAAAGTGATACTTGCTTATTCTTTTCCATTCTAATGAATCCCAAAGAAACTTCCCTTTGTGTTTCCATTGTATATTTCAAATATTTCTAGTGCCATTCTTATAACATTGTACTATTATGTATTTTCTTAGGTATTTCTCAGCACTGTTTTTTTTTGAGACCAGGAAAGGTGGGAACTGGGTCTTATTCCTCTCTGTATTCAGAGTGCCTATTGAGTGTTTGATTCATTATGAGCAAGTAAATCTTCAAGAAAGATATTTTTAAATTTTTTTTCCTGAATTTGTATTGCATATTTTTATGCCCCACCTTGCTTGGTCCACAATTATCCAGAAATACTAGAAATGTCTTAATCTTAGAGCTTGTATAATGGTTGCTGATATTTTTGCATGCTAAAGTTTTATTCCATATATACATCCCAGGACTTTTGTTTAACATGAATTGATCATTTTATTGAAATAAAATGAATACATTTTGTTCATTTTGTTGAAATTAAATGATGAGTTATTGTCAAAATATTAAACAGAAGTTCAGATACCAACCAATGGCAATGAAGGTTGAGCTGACCCATGAACAATTACTCAATCCACATCTTTGTGTAGCTTATTGAATATCAATATTTCCATGAGCTACAAATGTGATATACAGGAAAAACTTTAAGTTGATGGATTTCTACTAATTTAAATCTTTCAGTCTTAATGACCTTATATAATACTATATTATGCTGAAAACCAGGGAGTTATGAATCTTTTCCAAAATAATTATAGCTTGTTTCCTGTCCTTGGCTAAGCCTAATGCATGCTATTGTTTATTGTAATGAAAGACACATAAAATTTACCATGTTAACGATTTTTAAATGTACAATATGGTAGTGTTAACTATATGCACATTGTGTACAACAGATCTCTCAAAATTTTCATCTTGCACTGCTGTAATTCTATGCTTATTATACAGTGAATGTAGTTTTTGATAAAGGAGGTTTATTTTTAAAGGAGATCAATGTCATGTCAGAGGCCTGCATAAAAAATTGTTCTCCACAGTATTCAACTATTCTTTTAGCTACAGTTATTTTCTACCTGGCACTATTGATCATTTCCAGATGATAGCAATAGGAGTTAAGAACTGTCAGTTGGCATCAAAAGATGATTTCACAGAGCCTTTAGTGTTTCAAAATTATTATTTTAATAATTATTATATTGTAAATTATAAGTAATTATATCTAGAAAATGAAGGTAATTATTAATAACTAGAAAATAGTTGAGAAATTTGATGAATACTTTAAGTTGTTAAGGGTATCATACAGTAACCTATTTACTATAAAATTATATATCTGATATTTAGTTAAAAATATATTCCTTTGGATATCCAGCTAGGTAATAAAGTATTATGAAATTATTCAAAGTTTTCCTATTGAATATATTCTCTCTTTTTTTTAAGTAAAGCTTTGCAAAGGTGTACAATGTGATACTTTTCCATTAATTTAGGTTGATGCCAGAAGAGATTATGGAAAAATGTGTCCACTTTTAGGAGTAATCAGGAGATGGAATGGAGGTTTATTAAGCTTTCATTTTTGGTCCAGGGATCTTACAGTACAAAAACTGTGAATAAATGATGGACTTAAAAAAACACTATAAACCTTTTCCATCTGGATCAGTTGTCCAAGTAGTTATATGAATACAAGAAAATATATTTTGCAGATACAAATACCAGGATGAGCATTCCTTTTCAATTATTAAATATATTGGAGATAAAAAGTCACTCTTGTATAAAGCAGTTTTTGTTGTTGAGGCCAAAAATGAATGAAATTCTCATATCTAAGTCAACTGTCATTATTTTTTGTATAATAATATATGTTGATATATTTCTCTTAACTTTATATACTTATATATTTCCATTTCAGTCAAATTAATTTAACAAGCAAACTGTTATACTTTTATGTCCATGAATTTAGACAAGAATATAAATGCTCATAGATTCATACCCATAAGTTTTTATATATATTCAACAACAATATATAAACTTTATACATATAAAACTGCATATATATGTGTGTGTATATGCACACATAGTTTTTATGCACATATATGTTTTTTATATAGTTTGTACATATATAAGCCACTATTTAGTACCCCATTAATATACAATTATTATTTGTCAATTAAAAATAAAATAAAACAAAAAGTTGTCCCAAGAAAAGACATTTACTGGGTGATACATGTGTGCGTATGTGTGTGTGTGCTATTACTACTACAAGGGAAGTATAGCATAAATAATAAAGGACAAATTGTGATGTTTGATTCTTAATTCTGATACTTTCTGTGTGCTTCTGGGCAAGTATTACATCTATTTGTGTCTTGTTTCCCTCATCTAAAAAGATGATGATAATAATAATGGCTTACCACAGTATTTGTCCTGAGAAGAAGTGAAGTTATACCTCATAAGTACTTAGTAAACTGTCACCAAATAAAAACTATTTAATACATATGTGTTTTATTATTACTTTTTATGTATTAAATATAATCAGTAATATTAATATTTAGATTACATAACAGAAGTTTTTGATATTTTTAACTAAGTTGTGTTTAATAAGAGCTTTTTGCTGCCCATCATATGAAATAGTAATACCATATATTTCTGGTCTGTTTATATTTTGAAAAGAATAAATAACTTAAAATATAGGTAGTATTAGAAATAATTATATATTCCATATATAATGAGTGTCAAATCCTAACATCTTTTACCAATATATATGAAACCCATACATTTTATCTAACTAAAATAGGCAAGCATGTCTTCCCTCTTAAATAACATGTTTTCAAAATATCATAATAATTAGTTATGTTAGTGTTCTATTAATACATTCTGTTATTGTATAATACTTTATTAAATATATGAAATATTTTTCTTAAGTGTATACCATAGTATTTGTCTTTTTAAAAAATTATGCTTGTTTTTATATCAATGTGACATATAAATATTTGAACTCTTTATAACAAGTTTCATTATTTTCTGTATTTAAGATATGTTTTATAATATTACTTTTTACTCATTATGATATTAGATGGCTACTTAAGGGAAATAAAAACTAGGAATTAGACTCGCCATGCATTTAATTGAAGCATTGAGATATTTATACAAATGAGCATATAGCACACGAGTATACCGATAACAGTAACTTTATCACATACTGTAGTGTGACCATAAAAATTACAGAACCCTACACGTGGTAGACTCAATATAAAATGTTGGAACCAGTGTCCCTTTGGGCCTAATTTTCCTTTCTCCCTTCCAGATTCCCTGCCTGCATACCTTCCCTGGACTATGACATTTACAAGAAGCTTGTGAAATGTATCCAAAGAACACCACAAACATAAAACAAATAGGGAGCTATATAAAAAGAATTTTTGTTTGTTTTGCAGGTGTCATGGGACTCTACAAGTCTGATCACATCGAAGTGAATATACCTAAACCACTAACTCATTATCCTGCATTACACAGAAACAAGCATTTCAAGGGCCATTGTTCTTAGTTTAGATGAGCACTAGCTGTTGGAGGTATCGTCAAGAGGTAAACATAGGAAAATTATGAGTGAGAAAATTTAATTTCTTCTTTATTTCCACATTTTGCTTTTTTCTTTAATATGTGTTAGCCCTGTGAGGAAATTAGTAAGAACTAATGATATGGATGCTACTATGGATATTATATTTTGATGTGAGTGTTGGGAGAGGCATGGCCACAAGATTGTATACGTGGGGTTGCCGTGACAAAGTACCTCAGACTTTGTGGCTTAAACAACAGAAACTTATTTTCTCACAACCTGGAGGCTAATAAGTCCCACATCAAAATTGTCAGTGCAGTTGGTTTCTTCTGAGATCTCTTTCCGTGGATTGTGAGATGACCATATTCTCCATTTCTCTTCACATGGTCTTTCCTCTACCTATTTCTGTGCTCCACTTCTTATAAAGACACAAGTCATAGAAGATTAGAATCTTAACCTCATTTTAACTTATTTACCACTTTAAAGACTCTATCTCTAAATATAGACACGTCCTGAGGTATTTGGACTTTGACAGGTGAATTTGGGAGGAGGGGAATGGACACAATTCTGCCCGTGAAAACCAACATTGGCTTATCATCCTGGATGTAGGGTCAATATTAAATTCTCTCTTGAGAAAAGCATTGTCACTTGGGCAAAAAAATTTGAAAGGGTGCTTTATGCTGAGCAACTTGTGAAAGTGAGAAAAGTAAAGCTGAGTTCAGAAAGTCAGAAACTGAGAAACTTTAATTGAATTCCAGAAATAGAAGTAGCAGGTAAAAGTTCATTGGGGATTCTACTATTTATAAATAATATAAATGCCACAAGACTGCTAGAAGAGTCTAAAGAAAATTGCACTATTTCAGGTTTTCTATGAAATTATAACTGATTTTCAATTATGATAAATTAGATATAATAACAGTAATAATAGGTAAGGTTAAAAATTATATTCCATAAATTGTAAGTCAATGTTTTTGAAAGATTGATCAAGGACTCCTCTGAGAGTGGATTTAAAGTTCAAGATTCAGAGAATCTTTACAGAGGTCAAAAATACCTTAGGGAGTAGTGGCTCTGGCAGTCACACCAGAACAAAGAATACAAGGATATCTAGTTTACATAACTATTAGTTTATGAACTCCTCTCTGTTGAAACAAGAATAAGCCATCTGGCATACATACCCTTAAGTCTCCTATTGAGAAAATGTGAACACTTATAAACAATTCTTGGTGTGGATAAAGCAATTTTTGAATAGTAAAATACCACATAAGATTAATGAGACAAAGGAATAGCTTCTGATCCATCTTTTGTAAACAGTCTAAAATAACTACTTTAAGGTATTAAATAATTTAACAGAATGTGAATATTTGTAATGAAAATGGTAGTAAATACTACTATTTATTCAGTCAGTGTTATAATAGTGTGTACATACATGTATAAATACACATATGTGATAACTCAGTGATGGTATAGATGTGTTATGCTGTGTCACTATTCTCTTCTAGTGCTTTGCTAGATGTATTAATAGTTGGGTAGTGGTAAAATTAGGGGCTCCAGAACTATGTTGCCTAACTTTAACCTCTACTGTATCCCTTACGAGCTAGAAGAGCTTGGTCATATTACTCAGGCCCTGTGCTTTATGTGTGAATGGAGGATATATAGGCAATAACTACTTCAAAAAATTTTATGAAGATTACTTTTCTGTGGTCTCAACATATTCCACTCAAAGGTAAACTCTTTCATGTATAACTTTAGTTATTTCCACCAATAACATTTTTCTGGATCTAAATTGCCACCTGTAAAGCTCAGGTAAGAGAACCCCCACCTGCGCACATAACAATTTCATGGATCTTATCAGGTGTTTATCAGATTAAATTGCTATTACCTATCAAAATGAGAGGTTAAGAAAGACAAGCACTGTGGCTACCTGGAATAGCTTTGTATCTTCAGGGATTTGTACGAAGTCTGCCACATCGTAGGCAATCGATAAATATGTGTTAAATAATGTAACGAGTTTTTAAAATACATTTTAAAAGAATAACCTGGTAGCCTGAAGGAAACAATTTATTTCCCAGAGTCAAATGATGTATATGTATAAAGTGTCTGAGGAGCAAGCTTTATTATTGTCTTTCCCTTAAGCTGGAAATTCTTAATAAGCAATTTTATCACTCTACTAAAGAAAAACTTAATGATCAGAGAAAATAATATCTTTACAGAATTTGGTACATTGACCATGGCTTGAATATAAATAGTGGAAGGGTCTTACTAGTTAAAATAAAAATGTATTGTATAGAAACACACCTGTAATTATTTCCTAGAGTTGTAATTGCCACTTATATTTCTATGTCAATGGTTTGCATTTTCTGTTTTCCAAAACTGGGAAAAACAAAAACTTGATGTGTAAGAAGTGTTTAAAATAGAAGTCTCAGTTTTTGTAAACTTAATAATTATTGAAAATAATAACAAAATAACATATTGTTATTTAACTAGAGTTTAACAAACCCAGCCTCATGAATCAGGAACTGGAATTCTAGTTCTTAGCTTACCACTTTGATGTTGAGGGAGTCATTCAGTGTAACCAGCTGATCACAATTACATCAGTGTTTTAGAAATTATTTTAATAGGAAAAATCATTTTTGAAAGACAATTTTTATAGACTTTATTTTTACAACAGTTTTAGGTTCAGAGAAAAATTGAGCAGAAAGTACAGTGTTCCTACATACCCTTTTTCCTCACCACGCATTCATAACCTTCCCCATTATCAAAATCACTAATCAGGGAGGTATATTTGCTATAATCGATGAACCTACTTTGACATATTATCATTATTCAAAGTTCATAGCTTATATTAAGGTTCAGTCTTGGTATTGTACATTCTCTGGTTTTTGACAAACATATAAGAACATGCATTTACAATTATACTTTCATACGGAATAAGTTCACTGCCCTAAAATCCTCTGTGTTCTAGCTGTTCACCCCTATCCTCCCCCCAACTCTGGACAACCACAGATCTTTTTACTGTCTGCATAGTTTTGCCTTTTCCAGAATGCCATATAGTTGGAATCATATAGTATATGGATAGTCCATCTTTAGTAATATGCATTTAAGATTCCTCCATGTCTTTTCCTGGCTTGATAGATCATTTCTTTATAGTGTTTAATAATATTCCAGTGTCAGATTGTACCACAATTTATTTATCCATTCACCTACTGAAAGGCACTTGTGTTGCTTCCAATTTTTGGTAATTATAAGTAAAATCACTATATATATGCATATACACGCAGGTTTTTGTGTGGTCATAAGTTTTTAACTCATGTGGATGAATACCAAGAAGCATGATTGCTGGATAGAATGTTTTTTAAAAAACTGCCAAAGTGTCTGTCTGCCAAAGTGACTGTGCCATTTTGCATTTCCCCCAGCGATAAACGTTGCTCCGTATCCTCATCAGCATTTATTATTGTCAGTATTCCAGATTTGGGACATTCTAATAGCTATGTAGTGGTATTTCATTGTTTTAATTTGTAATTTCTTAATTACATATAATATTGGGTAACTTTATGTGCTTATTTGCTATCTGTATATCTTCATTGGTGAAACAATTTGCCTATTTTTTATGATTACACTTTTGTACATCTTCTAAAACTATTGTATATCACTATTGTACAGGCAACTTTGAATTTACCTATTTGTTTACACTTTTATAAGTTTTCATTTTTTTTTTGTCAAAGACAATCTTCTGTGATCATTCCTCATGAAATGTATCTTCCTTAAAATTTCCTTAAGTTGGACAAAATTTATTTGTGCTTTATATTTATTCCTAATAAATTGGACCAGAAAAGTATCAATTCTTAAATCTTTTCAATAAAGCAATTTTTGCTTTCATTAGTTTTTCTCTATTGTTTTCTATTTTCTAATTCATTGATTTTTTTCTTTTTAATTATTATGGGTACATAATAGTTCTATATCTTTATAGGGTACATATGATGTTTTAATACAGGCATGCAATGTAAATTAATCATACCAGAGTAATTGGAATATCTATCACCTCAGGAAAGTAATGTTTCTTTTTGTTAGGAACATTCCAATTCCACTGACTTTTGCTTATATCTTTATTTCTACTACTCACTTTGGGTGAGCATTCTTTACTTCTTTATTGCTCATGAAGATTATTTTTTCCTACTTTGCTAACCTTAAAATTGATGCCATTGGTTTGTGACCTTTAATTCTAATACAGGAATTTAGGGATATAAATTTCCTTCTAAATATTGCTTCAGCTGCATCCCACCTTGTTTTTAATCTTGAGTTTTTATTTTTTATTCAGTTCAATATACTTTTTAATTTTCTCTTTAATTTCTTTTTTTGATGTATGGATTATTTGGATGTGTTATTTGACTTTTAAATATTTGAGAGTTTTCCAGATTTTTTATATTCATTTCCATTTAATTCTATTGTAGATTCAAATATTTTAAAATTGAAAACATATTTTATGGCTCACCTATGGCCCATGATGATACATGCTCTATGGGAACTTGACTGCTATTGTGGTATGGAATGATGTAAATATCAACTTGATCAATTTGGTTGATAGTGTTGCTCAAGCCTTACATGTTCATATTGATTTTTTATCTACTTGTTCTATCAATTAATGAGAAAGTAGTGTTGAAAACTTATAGACCTCTATTCACTTCTAATACTATCTCTTCTTGCTTAGTTTAGGCAATCCTTATTTTACACATTTCCTAAAGGCGTAAATTTCAAGTATCATGATTTAGTTAAATAATGCCACTCACTGGACAACTAAGATTTAGATAATTTCTTATATGTCCAGTTGGATTCTGTGGTATTAAATTTTTTTCATTCGTTCTGAAATATTTATGGCTATCATATCTTCACATGTTTTGCTTCTTTTTTTCTCTTCATTTCTCTTCTTCTGGCACTCTGACCAGATGTGTGAACACTTCTTTATAGTTCTTAATAATTTTTCTGCCTTTTATAGCATCCGTCTTCATTTCTCTTAACACTGTGTTAATTTCTTCATCTTTCCAGAATTTTTTCATCACTTCGCTCTAGTCTATAATTCTTTTATTCCAGTTGTATCTAATTTGCTGTGAAAACATTCATTAAGCTTTTATTTAATTACAATAAGTATTTTTTCCTGATAAAATAATATTATTTTAATTCCTGAGAATCTTTTGTCATTGTTTTTACATTTGAATAATTGTATCTTTAAATTTTCCATGCATACACTTTCCTTAAAACTAAATGCCTGCAGTCTTTTGGAGTATAGCTCTGTTTTGTTCTGTGTTGATTTGCCTTCTTATGGGGCTATGTTTATGAATATTTTATTTTCCCTTACAATGCAGTAGAGTTAAATTCCTTCCTTTGGGAAGGTTTATTCTATTAAAGAGATTCTTCTGTTTCCAAATATGTCCATAGCCAGGGATTACCACCAACCTAGTGCCTCCTCCTTGAAAATCTGCCTAGAATGTAAAGCTTAGCTAAAATCATACTATATAAACAAATTAGTATTAGTGATGCTGTTGCAAAATTCTGTCATCGGGACAATACTACCCTTCCAAGTAGATACAATTTACTTTTTTTTTCTTTATTGAAGTATAATTTACATACTATACCATTACTCCATTTTAAGTGTACAATTTAATGATTATTAGTAAATTTACCAAGTTGTACAGCTATTCACATAAATCAGTTTTAGAAGATTTCCTTCCCCCTATTGAGATTCCTAATTCCCTTCCTCATCTACATTTCAAGCATTTACTTTTTTAACATCTTTTCACAGTTTCTTTATTTTCTTTGTTTCTCTGAGGTATAGATTGGAGGACTTTTGTGCATTTTATAAATACAAGGAAAGCTTCAAAGATTGTGTCATATCCAAAATCTAGATTTATTCTTCTAGTCAGCTTGACCCTTACAGTATTTGTCATCTATAATAATAGAGGAGAAAACTCTTACTGATATATTATCACCAATTATTGCTACCTTATTGTTTAATTTTGATAAACTGCCCATAATAACTAGCAAGATTGTATTTTGATATGAATATACTTTTCTATAATGCAAAAATAGTGACATATTTGTCAATTTATATTATTTCTTTATTTTATTTTTTTTCCTTTATTGAAGTATACTTTACATATCATGCCTTCACCCCATTTTAAGTATACAATTAAATGATTTTTAGTGAATTTACCAAGAGGTACAGTTAATCACATAAATCAGTTTTAGAGGAATTCCTTTCCCCTATTGAGACTCCTAATTCCGTTTCCCAACTACTTTTCAAGCATGTCCCACCTCTCTACAGTGCCCACCACATCGCTCAGATGTGAGTTTACCCCCCACCCCCCAATTCCCCAGTGTTCACTCCCACCATTTGAGCACCATAGTGTTAATCAATCAATACCAGTTTGATGGCGAGTACATGTGGGGCCCATTCTTCTGGTCTTGTGTCACCTCACTTTGAATAATGGGCTTAAGTTTAATACAGGATAATATAAGCAGTGCTAGCTCGCTGTTGTTTCTGAAAATTGAGTAATATTCCATTGTGAACATATTCCAAATTTTAACAATCCACTCATGAATTGACAGGCACTTGGGTTGTTTCCATGACCTAGCAATCGTGAATTGTGCTGCCATAAACATTCGGGTGCAGATGTCTTTATAACACAATGTCTTATGCTCTTTTGGGTAGATGCTTAATAATGCTATGGCTGGATCAAATGGTAATTCTAATTTTAGCTCTTTGAGGCATCTCCAAATTCTTTTCCACAAAAGTTGCACCAATTTGCAGTCCCACCAACAGTGTAAGAGTGTTTCTGTCTCTCCACATCCTCGCCAGTATTTGTTGTCTTGGGATTTTTTGATAGAGGCCAGTCTCACTGGGGTTAGGTGGTATCTCATTGTGGTTTTTGATTTGCATTTCTCTAATGATTAGAGATGATGAACTTTTTTTTATATGTTTGCTGGCCATTATCCTGTCTTCTTTGAAGAAGTTTCTGTTCATCTCCTTTGCCCATTTATAAATGGAGTTGTTTGATTTTTTCTTGTTAATTCTTTTGAGTTCTAGGTAGATTCTTGTTATCAGACCTTTGTCGGAGGTGTAGAGAGCAAATATTTTCTCCCAATCTGTAGGTTGTCTATTTGCTCTAGTGATAGTTTCTTTGGCTGTGCAGAAGCTTTTTAATTTGATCACATCCCATTTGTTTATTTTTGTTGCTACATTAATTGCTTTGGGGGTCTTCTTCAGGAATTCTTTGCCTAGGCCGATGTCTGAAAGGGTCTTGCCCACATCCTCTTCTGGGATTCTTAAGGTTTCATGCCTTAGGTTTAGGTCTGTTAACCAGCTTGAGTGAATTTTTGTAAGAGTTGAAAGATAGGGATCCAGTTTCATTTTTCTGCATGTAGCTATCCGGTTTTCCCAGCACCACTTATTGAAAAAAGATTCTTTTCCTCAATGTATATTTTTGACTGGTTTATCAAAGATTAGGCTACCATAGACAGATGGTTTCATCTCTGGATTCTCAGTCCTGTTCCAAAGATCAATTCTTCTATTCTTGTCCCAATAAAAGGCTGATTT
>CAUYRT010005498.1:0-47805 GCA_963574885.1 Lepilemur ruficaudatus
AATGCAATCATTTCTCGTTGGTTTGCAAAAGGACACAGCCCTGGACTACAAGTTTGAGTCTGGAACTGGCCAGTTGTGTGACCCTCATCAAGTCACTTAAGCTATCTGAGCCTTAATTTCCTTATTTATAAAATGAGGTGGTTTGAATAGATGGTGTCTAAGATCTTTCTGGTCTGTGGTTCCTTGAGAATATATTTATTTCCTTTAAAAATATTAGGATATTTTCCAATGATGATATGACATGTGTTTTTTTGCTCAAGCAGACAAAGTTACATCTTATGATGAACATCATGCATGTACTTTCCACCTAACTTCAACAATAATCAATTTATGAACAATCTTATTTAACTAATCCCTACTCACTCCTTCTGTTCTAGTATTATTTTGAAACAAATACCAGTCATGCCATCATTTCATCCATAAGTATTCAATATATATAACAGTTATTTGCTCTTTTGGTAAAAACCACAATTCAGTTATCATAAGTAACATTAATAGTAATTTTTAATATCTGTAGAAATCCAGGAAGGGTTCAGACTTGTACTTGTCTTATAAATGCTACTTCTAAAAACATTTTTAATTATTAAATTCCTACCAATTCTCTTAAGTGTTGTTTTGAGTTATGTATTTCTGCTTCATCTTTTTTTTTCTTGCAATTTTATTTGTTGATGAAATGAGGTGGTTTCACAAGTAACATGTACCACAATCTTAAGGTTTGCTGATTACATCCTTGTAGTTGTGTTTACTTTTCTCTACCCTCTTTTTCTTTAATTTGGTAGTTATACGGAGAGATTTGATCAGATTGAAATGTGAATTTTGGCATGAATTTTTCATAGATAATGTTATGTTTTTTTGTTAGGTGGCACATAATGTCTGGTTTTCTGTCTTTTTGTGATATTAGCAGATGCTGCTGATCAATGAATTAATTCATAATTACCTGTGCTTCTGATATGATGAATTGTCCTTTAAGTAGAGTTACTAATGATTAGGGGAGGAGGAAATGCTGTTTAAGACAACTATAAAAGTTCAATAGAAATATCATTCAATGCCAAAATATTTTCTTAAATAGTGATAGAACTAACAAGAAAAAAAGATAGTAAAAATGTGTTGGCTGTTCTCACTGTTTATCTTCCTGACATCTTTTTATGATGTAGGCCTTGTTGTAGAAATTGCCCACCAGGAATTTTACATAAAACAAATCCAGGGCTAAATTTGGGCTCTGAGATGTTGGATAAGTGACCCAGAATAAGTTAGTATCACTAAGCCCCAGTTTCCTAGCTGTTAACTGATCTTAGCAATGTGCGCACATATCTAACACACCTTAGACTTTTCTTTAGTTCCCATTTTTCATCTTAAGAAAAATATTATGTGTTTTTGCCTGTTCTGAAGAATTTGTATCATCTTTTTACCCTCTCAGTTCTTACTGCTCTATGAGAGAAATTGGGATAATTTAATCCTATTCATGTGCAGACAATAAAGATGTATGAGGTTTAGGGTGAAGTAGGAAAGGTAATCTGTTTATCCCTTAACTGAATAATTTTCCTTCCACGAATTGCTGTGGGAAATGCTAGGAGTGGAGACATTACCTACATGTTTATCTGCATATCTCTCCATTTGATCAATTTGTCACCATCTTTGCTTTGTTTGCAAAGTCAGGCTTCTCTGTAACTGTGGAGCCTGCTGTTCCGTGAACATCTGATAATGGAGCAGAGATTTCCTCCTTTCTGTGTTCTGTAGATCTCATTGTTTGCTCGTTCCCTAAATTGAAAGATTGCTTTTGAATATTGTGTGTATTGTTTGTCTTACATGAGTGTAGCATTTTTCAGTTTGTGGAGTATCTTCACAACTTGTATGACATTTATTGTTCAGAACAACACCTGTGAAGTAGTTTGGGTAAAGTTTGCATTATGTTTCATATTATAATTTAGCCAACTCACATTCCAACTGGGCTTTGGCTAAGACACACAATTCTATATATAGCTTAAAGCAAGGAAGATAAATTCTTTTCACCTCTCCCAGTCTACCCATTCAGCTGTCATGACTCATTCCTGTTTTCAAACTAGTTGCAGTTTTCCACTTTAATGGGTTTCTGTTACCTTCTGCTTACTTTCTCCCCGCTTCGCTCCCTTCTGTATGAATTTGAGTCTTTGTCATGTCTTTCTTTTTTCTTTTTTAATGGATATATCTTTCTTGCTGCTGGATCCCTCAGGCATTCTCCTCATGGCACATTTTCTTCTAATGCTAACGTTTGCTAAATATACACTGGAGTTCTGTGTGTACAGGAAGAAGTTATTTTATGAGCTTAGATAATATTGTGTGTATATGTGATTCACATGATAAAGAAGATTATTTTCTATACTGTTAAAATGAGAAGTGGATTTCTGTTTCATTATTTCCATTTTTAGAAAGTTTTTGCCAGGGAATTCTGGTAATACTCTCTTACTTGCTGTAGTGTACTAGTCCAGTAGTGTTTGCATGTGGATGTCTGTGGATGACAGTTCTGTAGCACTTTGGCAGTACACTAAAATTTGCCACTATGAAATATTTCTGTGTTGTGTGTGGGCCTAGACACATACCCTCTCACACACATATATTTTTAAAGTGGTTGTATTCATTTAGTGAAAAAACAAAAAAGTAGATATACTATTGTAAATCAGAGAAATGTTTGTAATTTCATCATGTCTATCCATTTAAGAGTTTTCCCTCTTTGCTTTGGAAATATTTATATCTGTAAAGCATATTTCAAAAATGTTGTCATTCATTAATGCCTCTTAAATAGACCACTGTTTTTCATGTCTGGCAGATAAGTATGTCAAGGATTGAGATGAACACATAAGTTGTGAAAATTAAATAAATTTATAAACATAGAGAGAATTTAATGCTGTGACTTAATTTTTTAAATTCTTAAACCAACTTCCTCCCAATAAAAAGTTATGAATTATATTTTTCCTACTCCTTCCTGTAATTTGTTACACAAATGTAACAGCTTTTATTTGTCCATCACCTCACAAAATTTCACTGAACAAATTTGTTCAAATGATTTCTCTTTCAACACCATTTTCTAGCTTTATGCTTTCAAGGTAATAAGTTTAATTCTGTTGGTAGTGGCATAAAGTTGCCGTAACTCTTTCCAAATAATAGTATATGTTTTAATTTCATTCTAGTTCCTTTCTGCTTCTCCTCAGGCATTGATTTATTAAAAATTCTTGCCAACTGAAAACACAGTAATGTTGACACCTTAAAAAGAATTCTGTTTCAAGGAGTTCTTTTGATCATGGTGGTCATGAGTTAAAAATATATTTGCCTTGATTTTTTTTTTTAGATGTAACTATTAAACATCTATTCAAGATGCTTTGGGAAATATATAAAGGTTTTTTTTTTCTGTGACATTTCAGTTTTGATGCAAAAATTATACATATAATGCACACATTACATTAGCTCAATTTTTCAATAGATTTTATTTTTTTAATTTCAAAATATTAAGGGGGTACAAATATTTTGGTTACATGTTATGACTTATTTGCAGGCAATTTGTAAGCTGGAAATTCCACTATATATATTTCAAATTAACAAATATTTACTGAAAATCATTGCACAAATTACAACATAACATATTGAGGGTTCTATGGGAAGAGTAATATGTGATCCTGACCTTTAAGGCGATCACAGTTGATAGGAGGAGATTAAAAAATAATATATTAATTGGAGAACAAAAACAGAAAAAACTTACATTGGTACCAAAGGGATTGAGAGGTGAAAAAAACAGTAAGATTAATGAGATATTTATTCTGCACACAGATGAGAGCTGGTTAATGTGTTTAATAGAGAGGTCATATCATGAAAATTATGTTTTAGAAGGTTAATGTAATGGATGTGTACAGTGTGGATTAGATGTGAAAGACTGGGATAGTAATATCAGTGAAAAAGCTTTTGCAGAAATCAAGGTGTGATATGAAGCAGTCAGCCAGTGCTAGAGTAGTGTCAGTAGGATGAAAAGGAAGAAACAGATATTGGAGATATTTTCAAATATCTTTTTAAATATTGAAGAGAGGGCCAGGTGTGGTGGTTCATGCCTGTAATCCTAGTACTTTTGGAGGCTAAGGCAGGAGGATCTCTTGATGTCAGGAGTTCCAGACCAGCCTGAACAAGAGAGAGACCCCATCTTTACAGAAAGAAAAATTAGAAAATTAGACCACTTGTGGTGGCGCATGCCTATAGTCCCAGCTACTTGTGATGCTGAGGCAGAGGAATCGCACTTGCTTGAGCCCAGGAGTTTGAGGTTGCAGTGAGCTATGATGACGCCAGTGCACTCTAGCTGGGGCAACAGAGGAAGACTCTTTCTCCAAAAAGGAAAGAAACAATGGAAGGAAGGAACAAAAGAAGGAAGGAATGGAGGGAAGGCAGGAAACAAGGAAGGAAGGGAGGGAGGGAAAAAGAAGGAAAGAAGGAAAGGGAAGGAATGGAGAAAGAGAAAGAGAGAGACAAAGAGAGAAAGAAAAAGAAAGAAAGAAAGAAAGAAAGAAAGAAAGAAAGAAAGAAAGAAAGAAAGAAAGAAAGAAAGAAAAGGAAAAAAGTAAGAAGGAAAGGAGAGGAGAGGAGAGGAGAGGAGAGGAGAGGAGAGGGGAAAGGGGAAAGGGGAAAGGGGAAGGGGAAGGGGAAGGGGAAGGGGAAGGGGAAGGGGAAGGGGAAGGGAAAGGGAAAGGAAAGGAAGAAGGAAGGAAGGAATATTGCGTAGTACCTTATTAGGAAGGGAGGGAGAGAAAGATGTCACAGAGCAACTGAGAGAGAAATCAGGAATCGTAACTCAGGTTTTCTCAGTGACTGTAATAATCATAGTCTTACTAACAGAATGAGAAAAGTAAGGAAGAGTCCTTTTGGGGAATATGTGTATAAAGACGGTGTGTTTAGTTAAATAGTAATTGATAAGGCATAGTTATCCTGCATAAGCTATCTATATTGTGGTTTATCCACTTTATAAAAGACAGAAGAAGGCTACTTCCTCTTTCTTGGTTCCCTTGGCCATTCTCACAACTACCTACACAGTTCTGATCTTCTTATTTCCTTTTGAATTACCAGAGACTGCCTTACCTTGTCTTGAATGATCTAGATCTGCACTGACCAATGTTGTAGCTACTAGTCATAGGTGGCCGTTCAGCACTTGAAATGTGTCTAGTGAAACTGAGGGACTGAATTCTATTTCAAAACTGAAGCAGTATAAAATATTTTTCTGCTAGACACAAATCTACTGTTTTAGTAGGAGTAAATTTCACTTTGGCCATTGAAAATTTAACTTCCACATTGAGATGTGCTGTGAATGTAAAATACAAACCAAATTTCAAAGGCTTAATACAAAAAAAATCTCATTAGTATTTTTATATTGATTACATGTTGAATAATATTTTGAATATATGTGGTCAAAGAAAATATTCAAATTAATAATTTTACCAGTTTTTTATTTACTTTTGTAATGTGGATACTAGAAAATTTAAAATTACATATACGACTTATCACAATTAAAACCAGAAAAAAATAAAATAAATTATAGATATGGCTCTTGTTATATTTCTATTGGACAACACAAATCTGGACATTACATTACTTTTTGTATCTGCTGTCCATTGAGTGTCTTCTACTATTGCTTTTAATATTCAATGGCTATTCTATTTTATGTTTAGGGTATAATAATCCATGTATTATAAAGTACTGCACCATAGTTTGAGGGACATTATTTTGTCATGGATTTCAAGAATTCATCATGAAAGCTTTACAGGAGTGAGTTTTACTTATGTTCATCTCAGTTGGAAAGGGAAGTGTAGGATTGTGAAAAGTCCAATATCCCTGGATCTGTGTGAGATTACTCAGAATCTCTTCTGTCACTAGACAGAATCATGAGCCAAGTGATCACATGAGAATCTAGTCATGAGAACGCCTACAACAGTCTTTCCATTTTGTATTTCCCCTGTCCTCTAAAAGAGATAACTCTAAAAGGAGTACAACAAAAAGGAAGAGTGAAAAATTAAAGGAGTATGAATGACTCTCCAGGAATGATACTGTATTTCATGGTAAATTTGATAAGAGTTCTACAGTGGAAACTAGAATAATTTGTTATTATTAATTGCTGACATTTAAAGACATACAAAACTCTTTTTTAAGTGTTGACTTTTCTAAAGAAAAGATCCCAATTCAGTATTTTAAAACAAAGCATACAGGATACCTAAAAACACCAATAATTTCTGAATCCCTTAAGACCATCTATTATATTTGTTTACTAAGTCACCAGTCAGCACTTATGTGTTGAATACCTGATATATGTGGCATTGTGAGGTATTACACCTATGTATAACTCATCAATCCATTAAAAAATATTTTTGAGTATATATTATGTGATCGATAGTATCCTCATATTCAAAGATATGATCTAGATAGGAAACTATGACAACTAATATGTAACAGAGTTCTAAGAGGTAGATTATATAGATTTACCAGAATAAAAAGAATCATTTTCTGTGTTTGGACACGGATTTTGATGAGAGGTTGTTAATATACAGAATATCATCAAATATTGTATTTCCCCAGAATCTAAAAGTTTGTTTAAAGATAAATATTAGAACAAAATTGTTCTAGAGTAAAGCTTTGACAGGTATCTGAAAAGTAGATTTGAGAAAGTATAGCAAAAAAAAAAAATTGAAAATTATGAAATTGGATTTTTAAAATTTATTTCTAGGTTGCAATTTTTGACCTGATGAATCTAATACCTGTAAGAGATTTGATAGTTACCTCCCTCATTTTATAAATGAGAAAAGGTATTAAGTTTATCCTTTGTGTGTGAAATTCATTTTCTTCTTTTTATAAGACATTATTGCAAAATTTAATTTTCTGGAAAGTTAAGGACATTATTTTGAAGATAATTTTATTAGATATACACACTAGATGGAAGGAAAGGGATAGTAATTAATGCCATGTAACATTAAGGGCTGAAAGTTAGAGTTTAATGTGGAGGAACCTAAAAGTTCAGCAATGTTCTGGGGTTGGGATCCCAGTAGACAAGCAAGTGTTTTGATTTCTGGGTAAAAAAATAGTAGTTTAACGTTTTTCTAAAGTAGTAAAAAGTCTGTTTGAGAAGAGCAAAATAAAACAACTTTCTTTAATGATAAGCAATTTTAAGTATTCCAGATGTAAAACAATCACAAAAGATAAAAACAAACTCAATTTTAAATCTCAGATGTTTTCTCTGTAGCACAATAGCAAAAGAAAGCTATCTATTTTAAAGACTAACCTCTCTCTTCTTTGTAGGAAGATAACTTTAGGATGAGGTTTAGCTCACATGACAGAAGGAAATTGGTCATATGTCTGGTTGGAAACTGGCCAGAGCAGAAAGACCTAAAGGGAATTCTGATGAATGGAGTAGCAGCAGTTTATCCCAAGCTAGTACCAACTTCAGTGGTGCCATAGTGAGTTCTTTCCTGTCGAATTTGCCAGCATTAGTTAACACCAACTAAAGTCAAGTCTTAGCATTTGCTGTTTCTAAGAAGATTTAGCATTTTTCCCTTAAGTTCACATATGATTGTGGGCTTCCTGGTGCTATTAATAATTTTATTGCAATTTTAAGAATAATTTCATAAGTTGTCATGCCTTATGAGAATAGTAAAATTTTAATATTTTATTTCCCTTTAAAACTTGTTCTACTATTCTATCCAGCAATCTCACTACTGGGTATCTACTCAAAGGAAAATAAGTCGTTTTATTAAAAAGACACCAGCACCCGAATGTTTATCACAGCACAATTTACAATAGCAAATATGGAATCAACCTAGGTACCCATCAACTGATGAGTGAATAAAGGAAATGTGGTATACACACACACACACACACACACACACACACACACACACACATCATGGAGTACTACTCAGCCATGAAAAGGAATGAATAATGTCTTTTGCAGCAACTTGGATGGAACTGGAGACCATTATCCTAAGTGAAGTATCTCAGAAATGTAAAAATAGATACCACATGTTCTCACTTATAAGTGGGAACTAAGTGAAGGATATATATAGTCATAAAAAGCAGTAAATGGACATTGGAGGCTGGGAGAGAGTGAGGGATGAAGGTCTACCTATTGGGTACGATATACACTGTTCTGGTGGTGGGTTCGCTGAAAGCCCTGACTTCAGCATGATACAATTTATCCATGTAACCGCAACAACAAAAAAAATACATGTACCCACTAAATTTTTTGAAATTAAAAAATTATTTTGACTAGATCAAATTTTATTAAATGAGAGGACATTTTTTTTACATTATTTAAGTATGTTTCAATCATCTCTGTATGTTGGAAGTAATAAAATTTAGAGCTGGTGTTAACATTTAGGTAAATGTTTAGAATTACAGCCTTAGAAAGTTGGCTACTTTGAAAATGGAGAAAGTTAGGCAGGCTCCCCCAATGTTCATAGATCAGTGATAGCTCAGAAAAAAATTGGGGAGCGAGACATTAAAAAGATTTTATAGCTAAAATCAAATTCACAGGAAAAAAGCTATTTGATTCAATATTTTAAAATTATCCATTTATATTTAACAAGTTTGCTGTTGAATATAATCTTGCATATTATATACACATATAGAAACTTATTTTTTAAAAACTCCATCTAAAGTGTTAAGTAATTGGTACTTTAAAACAGACTAACTGATGTTATATTTTATTTTTACAAATGGCATTTGATAACATTTAAACTTTGAAATCCAAATACAAAATACTCATAATTCTTAAATATAATATTTCATAATATTTTATTTGGAAGGCAATGCTGACTATGATTCATAATAGATTCTTCTGCAACAACAACAAAAATATTTTACAAAGATAAAATGTCATGTGGATCTGCAACCAACATTTCATTAACTTTCCATTCATATATTCTTAATAAGGCAGTAGTAAAAAGCATTGAGAATTCTCAAAGATTGATAAAAGGATATACTATAGCTAAAAAGATAAGAAAGATCATTTTTACAATACAGCCACATCTTTTTTACTTTCTTAAAAGTCTTTGATCAACAGCATCTGGACAGAAAGATCAGAGGCACTATTTGAATATTCTCCAGTATTTTCCAGTTATGCTTAGCAATATAAAGACATCAAATGGACATATTGCAATATTTCATGATTGTCTCTAATAGGAGCTAGATAAAAAATCATCCAGAATATGTAATACCCAGTAAAGAGAGAAATTTCTTTAATTGAAGTCCTGCATATGAAATGCCAAAATGTAGTCAAATTATTCATTTATTTTACTTGACACTCCTGAGTAGACAGTGTTTCCCACAAGAAATATCTTTAAAGAAGTTTTTCTTTTCCTCTTACAGTGGATATTTGATTCAAATCATTAAAAATCACTAACTCACTCTTTTAAAATGTCCTCTTGCTCTCTTTATTGTTATTATTATTTTTATTTGTTGGGACAGGCAGTCTCATGCCTGCAGTCTTTTGACCACTCAGCTGTGTAAGTATATAGACCTTGGGCCTAGAACATTTTGTAACCAAGAGATAAAATGCCTACATGGCCTGGGCTGGGCTTATTGGCTTGTGCAAGAATATCTTTCCCTGGTGTAAGCTCAATGTATGCCTCTTTTTACTACTTAAGGTTGTGGGTCACATGGCACCTGGCCAACCCCACTGCCATTCCTGGTTTCTCTAAGGTGGGGTTAAAGTCCTTCCTCTGCAGGAGGAAAGGGGTGTGCCATGGGCACATTGCCCTGTTGGCTACCTGGAGCGACCTGCTAGCTATGAGAGACCCACGTTCACTATTGAAGCTGACCTTGCTCTGTTCCTTTTCTATATAATTGAAGCTTTACTGGTGACTCCAATACCAAGATACACTGGGCAGAAGTATTTGGAATCCTCCCCTGGGATTGTTAACCAGTCCACAGTATTCTGCTCAACATTATTATTATTTGTGATAAGAACACTTAATATATGATCTGCCTTCTTAGAAAATTTCAAGAATATAATACAGTATTATTTAATGTAGGCACTATGCTGTAGAGTAAATCTCTAGCATTTATTCATCTCATACAACTGAAACTTTTTACTATTTCACTAATACTTCTCTTTTTCCCCTCCCCTCTGGCAAACCGCTATTCTACTCTTTGCTTACATGAGTTTGACTATTTTAGATTTCTCATATAAGTGGTAGTATTTGTCTTTCTGCATCTTATTTCACTTAGCAGCATGTTCTCCAAGTTCATTCATTTCATCACAAATGACAGGATTTTCTTTTTTATTTTCTAAAGGTGAATAAATATTTCATTGTTATGTACGTACCACATTTTATCCATTCATCCATGTGTTGACATTTAGGTTGCTTCCATGTCCTGGCCATTGTGAATAATGTTGCAATGAACATAGGAGTGCAGACATCTCTTCGAGATCCTGATTTCAATTTCTTTGGACACATATCCAGAAGTGGGATTGCTGGATCATAAGGGCGTTTTAAAATTTTTAAGGAAGCTCCATACTTTTTTTTATAGTGGCTGCACCAATTTACACTCTCATCAACAGTGTATATTGGTTCCCTTTTCTCCACATCTTTACCATCATTTGTTATGCTTTGTTTTTTTTTTTTTTTTTGCTTTTTGATAATAGTTATTCTAACAGGTGTGAGGTGATTACTCAGGATGTTTTTGATTTGCATTTCCCTGATGATTAATGAAGTTGAGCACCTTTTCATCTATTTCTTGGCCATTTTTATGTCTTCTTGGAAGAAATGCCTCTTCAGTTCATTTGCCCATTTTTAAATTGGATTATTTGTGGGTTTTTTTTCTGTTTGTTTGGTTTTGTTTTCATATTGAGTTGTAAGAGTTCCTTATATATTTTTGACATTAACTCTTTATCAGATATATAGTTTACACATATTTTCTCTCATTCTGTAGACTGCCTTTTCATTTTGTTTCCTTTGCTCTACAAAACTAATTCACTTTTAATTTTTACTCATTTGATATTTGTTTATTCAACAGAAAAATATAATTTTTTAATATACAATCAGATTGTTAACATTGTCCATATGTTAACATTTTTGAAGCTATATGTTTTATATCTTGTTTTAATTTTATTTCAAACAACCACATAGCATTTCACATATTCTTTTATTTTTAGAACTTATTTTTCAATATATTACTTGAAGTATACGTGCAGAAAAGTGCACAAATATGAGAGTATAATTTGATGGATTTTCACAAATATGAAAACGGAACTGTGTAACTACCACCTTGCTCAAGAAATTGAACCCTACTGAAACCACCCTTTACCAATCAATAAAGGGGTGCAAGGCAAAAACTGTGGTAAGGGCCTAAAACTCTGCAAAGGCACAGGCCTAGCTAAAAAATATTGATAATAATCAGACAGTGTCCCCTTGTTTGCTTCTCTATAATTGTTTCTCTGGAGTCACATAGCTGTTGGTCATAAAGATTCTTAACTTTTTCCATAGATAACATCACCTTTTCAAAACCAAAAGATCGTTTCTGAGATATCTTCCAGGTTCCAAATTCCAGTGGATTGGCTGACCCACCCAGACTCATGGCCCATACCAAGAAACTGACTCAATTGGGATTGTGATCCCCAACCCAGGAACTGACTCAAAATGCAAGATGATTTCTACACCCCTATAATTTTTCACCAAACCTAGCCAATTAGCAAAACTAATTGCCTAACTCTTTGCGCACCAAACTATCTTTAAAAACCCTGTCTCCCAAATTCTCGGGGAGGCGGATTTGAGAAATTCCTCCTGTGTCCCTACTTAACGCTCTGAGGAGTTAAACCCTTTCTCCATTGCAACCCTGACTACCTCAGGGTATTGGCTACTCTCTGTGCAGCAGGCAGTACAGCCCAGTTGGGCAGCAAAAAATTTGGGACTAGTCCAGTATTTCCCTGGTGGGCGCTTGCCCCTGGTTTGGTGACCTCTCACCGGTGGTACAGATTTAGAGGTGCACCTTAGTGGCTGCCCAGTTCACCTGAACTGAGGGCCATCTCTGACACTGTCCCTATCAGTGGAATGTTGTCTACCCATGGTGCTTGGATCTGTTTGCAGTGGAGAAATGGTTTCTGGAACTAGAAGATGTCTTTGGTGAGTGTTCAAAACACCTAGCACCCCCTTCCTTCTCTGGATTGTTTGGCCCCTCTGGAGGTATTGTGGCTCCTTCGTGGCTTTCCCTATATTATAGGAAGAGTCTTGTCTTGGGGAGACTTCTCCCCATTTGGATGGAGAATCGGGTGTCTGTCTAGAAGAATACTCTGGAAATTTTGTTTTGACTTGTTTTGAAAGGACTTTAAAATAAGTACATCATTAATGGGCTCCACATGTACCCGCCATCAAATTGGTACTGACCGATTAACACTACAGTGCTCAAATGGTGGTGGTGTTCACCAGGGATGTGGGGATTAGGGGGGTAGACCCACATCTGAGGGATGCGGTGAACATTTTGGAGGGGAGGGGCATGCTTGAAATGTAGTTGGGGATCGGAATTAGGGGTCTCAATAGGGGGAAGGAAATGTTCTAAAACTGATTTGTGTGAATAGCCATACTACTTGGCAAATTTACTAATAATCATTTAATTGAACACTTAAAATGGATTAATTGCATGGCATGTAAATTATACTTCAATGAAGTTGTTTAAAAAAATTAATGGTACGTAGATACAGTTGGAGCACTATGTATGTACTCTCTGGAATACTTTGACAGAGTAGGTTTTTGAATGTAACGAGATAAGTCAACTTGAGTGGTAATATATTTTGGGAAATCAGCTCACTACAAATTGTGACTGTAAACATTGTACAGTAAATGCTTTGTAGTTTTCCCCCAATAAAAAAAAATAATGGCAAAAAATGGATCCTTTAAATTAAAGAGTCTTCAATTAAAAAAATAGATTTTAGAGATCTCTTACTCTAAACAATTGCCTTATTTGTATTTATGAAAAGATCAAAACTGAAAGAACGTGTAACAATTTTGTAGCTAGCCTTAAAAATTCTCTTTACAAAACTGAAGAGCAAATGTCTGATCTAAAATGAAAATAAAAATCCTTTAAACACTAGGACTGTGGAAATGAAGGCAGAGGCCAATTTACATCATAGCCTTATGGCTAAAGTTCTGTGCTTTTGCCTCAGCAGCCTAGGTTAAATACTTGGGCAGGGAATAAACTTGTTCTGTTTGGTATTTATGTAACTTGTGCCGTTTGTTGATGCTAGTGAAACTGTCCTTTTTCTGAGCTGTTTTTGTGGCTCTTTTAAAGATCTCATAAAAACTGTTTTCTACCTCTTTGGAGGTACCTCTTGCTTCCTTGATTAAGTTATAACCTGGATTAAGGTTTATCAGTTTCACTTAGAAAGTTACTTCAGTTAAAATGTTCGAAAGCAAAACTGTCAGCTATTTGTCCTGGCTAGAGTTGTTTCCGTTTACTTTTACTCCTCCCTACTCCTTCCCCTTGCTGATCATCAAGTCTTGGTCAAGCAAAGGTGGCCAGTTTTTCAAACTATTTAAGGCAAATGTTGAAATGTACTGTCCATGAATTTTTCTTTCTTTCTTTCTTTCTTTCTTTCTTTCTTTCTTTCTTTCTTTCTTTCTTTCTTTTTTTTTTTAGACAGAGTCTCACTCTGTTGCTAGGGCTAGAGTGCCGTGGTGTCAGCCTAGCTCACAGAAACCTCAAACTCCTGGGCTCAAGCAATCCTTCTGCCTCAGCCTCCAGAGTAGCTGGGACTAAAGGCATGCACTAACATGCCCAGCTAATTTTTTTTTTGTATATATTTTTCATTGTCTAGCTAATTTCTTTCTATTTTTTTTTTTTTTTTTTTAGTAGATGCAGGGTCTCGCTCTTGCTCAGGCTGGTCTCGAACTCCTGAGCCCAAACGATCCTCCTGCCTCGGCCTCCCAGAGTGCTAGGATTATAGGAATGAGCCACTGCACCTGGCCCATGAATCTTCTTTAACAACGTGGTGGCTGGAGTCTCTCTGAACTTGTTCTGGTTCAGCTGCCCAATTCGTGAATTCTTCTTTGCTCAATTAAACGCTGTTAAATTTAATTTGTCAAAAGTGGGTACCAAAATAGAGCTCCCACAGACCCCCTGAGGAGCACCAAGTGGACAAGTGAAGTACCTGATAGGTTGTGCCCATTAGTCTCTCAACACAATTGTGACTCATGGGTGAGTTCTCTCTTAGATTCTGACGCTCTACAGATCTGTGTTTTGAGCTCTCTGAGTTTGAGCAAATTTTTTATCCTAACTGGTTTAAAAGTTTCAAGAGAAACTGTACTTGGTCTAGAATCAGATAGGAGCTGGTTATTAACTGGTTTAGTGATCCTCCTGCCTCAGCCTCCCACGTGGCTGAGATTATAGACATATGCTGTCATACCCAGCTGATTTTTATTTTTTTCTTTCTTGTTTTTTCATTTCGTGGCTATGGGGGTCTTGCCTTGTTACTCGGATTGGTCTCAAACTCCTGGCCTCAGATGGTGCTCCCACCTCGGTCTTCCAAAGTGCTGGCATTGCAGGTGTGAGCCACCATGCCTGGCACTTAATTGGATATTTTGAAACCCTTTTATAAAAAATATCTATAAAAAAAGGAAATTTCTGTCTATAAGAGTGTCTGGGAGGGAGGACTGAGTCACTAGAAACTTTTAGCATTGCTCTAGATTTACATGAGAAATCTTACCTTTGTTTAGGGTACTTTTCCTGGCCATGTTGTCTTAACTGAGACTTTACATACAATCTTTTTTCCTTGGTATGAGCAAATGATGGTACATTATTTAGGCTTAAAGTCCTAGCTTTATGCTCTTGAAATGTAAGTTCTCAGCCGTGTTTCACCTAGGAGGCATCTTTTTAGAAGACAAATTGTTGCTTAGCAAACACTCACTTAGGACAATAAAAGAGGTAAGTAAAATATTGATAGCCTGAAAAAAATATGTGTATATTTAAAAGCTGGCAAATAAAAATTCTTCATAAAAGCTGTAAGATCTACTTCTGTTTGTATGTCTGCGTGTCTACGTATGTCATATGTATGTGATATTTCACTAGAAATATATGTAAAATAACTCCAATTAATGTGCTTAAAAATTAAGCATTTAAATCAAATATTTTATCAGAAAAATAGAAAAAAATTCAAATTCCTTTTAGTTCATGAGATTTTGATAATCTTTGATAAATAAAACTGGCTTTAAAATTGTTATTAAATTTTAGATGTTTTAAGGTCATAAAACTGCTGCTTCTGTAATATTTTTAAATTTTGCTAGATGTGACTGTGAGCCTATATTTTTGGTTTTGAGCCACTGGATTTGGGGGTCTGGATAGGTGGCCATAGTGAGGCCTGGGTACATGTCCTCAGTGCCTAGACCAACAGCTACAAGGCGCAATCTAGCCCAATATGGGCCATTTTTATCTGCCCCAGCTTTGCCTCCTGGCTATTCTGAGAGAAATTGGATCATCCAGACATCTGGTTTTCTGTTTTAAACTCTACACTTGGTATATAAATTGAGGATACAGATAGGCCCTATCCTTCATAGCCATCTTTGAAGTCACATGGCTATGTGAAACCTGATTGAACCAAGAAAAACATGGAGAATGGTACCTATGCTGTTGTTTCAAAATTCTTTTGAATAACTTAAAATCTTAAGATCATGTTATGTTAAGTTAAAGAGGATAATCATAAAATATTTGAGTCATTTGTAAGATAAAATACTAAAACATAAATTGTTAAACGCAAGCTTAAGTTTATATATCTTGACATCTTATTTTTATATGATATAAAATACTAAATATACTTAGGTGTGCTAACAAAAATTGGGAACTGATAGCAGTTCCAATTTACATTAACTTCATAGGTTTTTCTAACAGTGGACATTATGATTAATAAATGTAATTAACAATGGTGATATAGCACCTCTTGTATTTTCCTGGATAGAGCTGAAACTCATTCTACTAAGTGAAGTATCCCGAGAATGGATAAACAAGCACCACATGTACTCACCAGCAAATTGGTTTCACTGATCAACACCTAAGTGGACAGATAGGAACAACATTTATCCGGTGTCAGGCAGACGGGAGGGGGGAGGAGGGGATGGGTATATTACATACATAATGAGTGCGATGCACACCGTATGGGGGATAGTCATGCTTGGAGCTCTGACTCGAGGGGGTAGGGGGGCAAGGGCAATGTGTGCAGGCTTAACATTTGTACCCCCATAATATGCTGAAATAAAAAAATAAAAAATAAATAAAATATAGGTAAAGGAAAAAAACAAAAGAAAAATAATGTTATATAAAAATAAGATATATGTTTTATAAGATAGGTTGTAAGACATAAAAATATAATTTTTATTTAAAAAGATATTTTTGTCTAATTTGGAGGTTTCATAAACTGTTTTAAATTAAATGAATAAATTATAATTAAAACTAAGTACATATAAAATTAAAAAATAAAAGTTATAAAACATAAAAATCTTAACTTATAGTGAAATTAATTAAAGTCAGATAGATTTGTTTATAAGACTTTATTAAAATTAACTTTATAATTAACAAACTAATACAAAGGTAAAATTCATTTTCTTTTGAAAAAGATGTTCATATAGTATTAATAGAAATAACAAAAGATCTTGTTTCACCTTTTAAATAAACTACAGAAAATGGGGGAGAAAAAAGAGAGACAGATAAACTTTATGTCCTTATTAACTTGTATTTCAGATTGTCTATAGTAGATTTTATGATTGTTTGGAAAACTGTGTCTCCTCTCAATCAAAAAAATAAGATTTTTGCTTTTAAAAATCTTTTAATTATCAGGTTGGCTAAGTAAATAAATATAATTTTATAATAACCTGTGATTCTGTTTCATGACAATAAATGTTTTATGAAAATTTATGACTTCCTACTTCATAAGTTATCACTAAAACTTAAAATTACTAAAAATCTCTAGTCAATACATGTGATTCTACATATAAAGTGTATGAAAGAATAAGATATGTTTTTAATAGGAAAAAATATAAAAGAGATATGTAAAAATTTTTATTATTAAAAATATCTCTGTAATTATGTCTAATTCACAGGATATTTAAAGACTGAATCAAAACATAGATTTAAAAAAATGAGATAAAGGATATTTAGTAAAATATGAGAAAGAGATGTAAAAACACTATAAATATTAAAATATATTTTTATTAAGAAAGGATAAACAGAAAAATAAAATATTATATGAAAAAGAATCTTGTAGGGTAAAAATTTATCCTAAAATAAAATAACTGGTTATTTAAGAAAAGTAAAACTTAAGACAAAACAATCTATTGATGAATGATACTTGGGTCAAGGAGGAAAAGATGGAAATCAAAAGATTACTCAAGAGAGGGGTAAGATGGTGGAGGCGGATGAGAAAAACTGCCAGCCAGAGTGTCTCTGCAAGAAAGATTTTAGAGGAAATTGAAAAAAAATAAATAAACAGGCAGACAAACATAGATTGGATGAGGGTGGAAAGGAAGGGTGCCTAAAATTACAGGAGATTCCATGGAAAGAAGTTGCGGAGGAGAACTGGAAGGAGAAAGACCCCCAAGAGGCTTGGAGACCAGCAACAATGGTAGGTGGACTGGTTAAATTTCCCCTCCCTTGCATGTAGGACCGCTGGTGGGCTTGTGAGCAGTCAGAGAGACCCGCTAACACAAGCCCAGAAATGGCTGCTGCCAGTGAGCAGTGAGCCTCTTGCATGCAGGGCACCAGGCTCCCAGCTCCCTCCCAGCACCTCCCAGCCCACAGACCCTAGCTGATCAGAAGAAGACATATTGCTTCATTCTCCCTTTCCCCTTCCCTACCTGTGGATACTGAGATAGACAATTTAGCGACCACACAGAGGCATTTTCAGGGAATGGGACCTTTCCTTTTGGGGCCTTACTGTGGACTGGGGGGTACTTAGGCTGTGTGCTCCCTACCTGCCAGCCCTCTCAGGTGCTGCTTGCCTGGTGACACCAGAAGATTGATACAAATCCATAGGTGAAGAGACATTGATCCAGCTTGGGTACCCTGTGGGTGACTTGAGACCTGTACTCTTCTCCCTGGCAGGGTCAGGGATTGATCTCCAGGGCCCAAGAGACAGGCAGGCATACCAGATCCCATACACCCAGGTCCTGATTGCATTGCCAGGGGGCACAGAAGTGATATTTGTGAATGAGCCTACGGAGGTGTGTGTGCCTTCAGAGGCAGATCAGTGTGCTTGAGGGGCAACCCTCTTCCCATGGAAGTGCCGAGCTCCCGGCTCACGTTGGGATACTGGACAGGGAACAACCTGGCCAGTATGAGAGCCAGGGAATATCTGCTGGCTTGAGGTCCTACCTACTGGCAGAGGCCCAGGAGAAACTGCAGAATAGGAGAGAGTGAAAAGGAGTGAGGTCTGCTCCAGACTGCAGATCTCAGGCAGCCCCACACCCACACACAGACTTTTCAGCTGAGTGGGGCCATTTCAGCCCCTCCCTGGCAGCTTTGCTCAAAAGCAGAGAATAGACCTGTGACCCTTGTTAACAGCATTTGTGGAGCTTGAGGGCAGCCTCACCCAACCCAGCTCCACCCAACCTCAATCCCCGATGTGCCCCCACTGAGGTGGAGAATAAGGACATACCTGGAAGTCCCAGAGCCCCACCCCCACCTGAAACACTAGAGTGCCTCTCCAGAGGAACCAGAGCTGGTTACAAGAGGCAAAAGCAACACTGTACCTTGCTCCTCTCAGTAAGTGCCCCCTACTGACAGGGAGGTCATTCTGCACACCCTTTTACTGCATCTACTGACTCATCATACAGGGTGTGGTCGAATCTCACCCACAAACACCACATACTGGCTCAGAGACTAAACAGGGTGTGTCATTATCCAAATGAAATTCTAAAGGCAAGAAGGAGCAACTGATCCAGATGGGAAGGATCACTGAAAGAACTCTGGAACTGTGAAGAATAAAAGGTAAAGTCCAGCCCCAATGGGGAACACCAGCTCTCTAGCAATTGACATCAACCAAAGTAAGAATACTGAAATGACAGAAGAAGAATTTTGAACATGGATTGTCAGAAAACTCAATGATATGCAAGAGAAAATGGATAGCCATACAAAGAAACCCCACAAAAAAAAATCCAGGACTTAGGAGAAAAATTCACCAAAGAAATTGAAATATTAAAGTAAAACCAAACAGAACTTGTGGAAATGAAGAATTTATGCAAAGAATTACAAAGCACAGTGAAAAGCCTTAAGAACAGGGTAGATCAAACAGAAGAAAGAATCTCAGGGATTGAGTATTAAACCTTTCAATTAAATGTCAGTCACAGAGATAGAGCCCAGAAATAAGAGAAAAGAGAGAAGCCTACAAGAAATGTGGGATTATGTGAAGAGGCCTAACACGATAATCATAGTTATCCATGAGGGTGAAAAAAATAAAAAGAAAATACAAAAGCGTTGGATAAGCAATTTGACGCTACAAGAAAGGAAAATTTCCCAGCCTTGCCAAAAGTCTAGATATCCAAGTACAAGAAGTTCAAAGGACTCTTGGGGGATTCATTACAAACAGGAAGACACCACAACACAGTCATCAGACTGACCAAAATAACCACCAAAGAGGCTCTCCTATGAGCTGTAAGGCAAAAGAAGCAGGTAAACCACAAAGGAAAACCCATCAGAATAATGTCAGACTTCTCAACTGAGACCTTACAAGCAAGAAGAAACTGGGACTCCATTCTCACTCTTCTCAAACAGAATAATGCCCAGCCTAGAATTTTCTCCTCTGCAAAACTAACTTTCATATATGAAGGAGAAATAAAGACCTTCTCAGACAAACAAAGACTAAGGGAATTCATCAAGATAGACCTGCCTTCCAGGAAGTACTAAAAACAGTGTTACACATGGATAAGCACAGTACACAGTCACAATGTAAAATCATGCAGAAGCGAAAGGTGAAAGGCCAGATACCACAATGGCTCAGGAGAGAAAACAAAGTAACAAAGTTCAACTCAACAGGATTAACAGAAATCTGCCACACTTATCAATTGTCTCAGTAAATGTGAATGACTTGAACTGCCAACTAAGGAGACATAGGCTGGCTGAATGGATAAGTATACTCAAACCAGGTATCTGCTATCTTCAGGAAACACCTCTGACCCACAAGGATGCATTCACACTCAAGGTGAAGGGATGGAAAACAATATTTCAAGCAACCAGAAGACAATAGAAAGCTGGCGTGGCAGTTCTGACTTTAGATAATTTAGTCTTCAAATCAACAAAAGTAATGAAAGACAAAGATGGTCACTATACAATTGAGAAGGGAACTATTTAACAAGTAGACATAACAATTCTAAATATTTATGCACCTAGCTCAGGTATACCAGGATGCATAAAGCAAATTCTACTTGATTTAAAGAAAATGATAAACAGCAACACTGTAATAGCTAGAGATTTCAACACCCCTCTGACAGAACAGGAAAGAACCTCCGAACAGAAAATAAACAAAGAAACCATGTACTTAAACAGATCTTTAGAACAAATGGGCCTGAGTGACATTTACACAACTTTCTACCAATAAAACACTAAATGTACATTTTTCTCATTGGTTAATTGGACATTCTCTAAAATTGACCATATCCTAGGCCACAAAGCATGTCTCAACAAATTTTTTAAAAAAAATATATCATGCATTTTCTCAGATCACAGTGTAATAAAATTAGAAATAATCTCCAACAGAAACTCTCAGCTCTACAAGAAGTCATGGAAACTAAACAGGCTTTAGCTGAAGGATTATTGCATTAAGGAGGAAATCAAGATGGAAATCAAAAGATTCTTTGAACTAAATGATAAAAGAGACAGAAGTTATCAAAATCTGTGGGACACAGCTAAAGCTATTGTGAGAGGAAAATTTATACCCATAAATGCCTACATTGAAAAAACAGAAAGATAAAAAATTAAAAATCTAATGAATTGTCTCAAAGAACTAGAAAAGGATGAGCAAACCGACCCAAAACCCAGCAGAAGCAAAGAAATAATAAAGATCAAAGGAGGGCAAAAGGAAATTGATAACAAAAAACTATACAGAAGAATTAATAAAACAAAAAAGTGGTTCTTTGAAAAGAATAAAATGGACAGACCTCTACCTAGGTTAACCAGAAACAGAAAAGAAAGGACTCTAACAACTTCAATCAGAAACAAAAAAGGAGAAATTACAACCATGGAAATATAAAATGTCATCTATACATACTGTACAAACCTCTTCACCCATAAACTTGAAAACGTGGAGGAAATGAACAAATTCTTAGAAACACAAAGCCTTTCTAGGCTCAATCAGGAAGATGAAGAATTGCTGAAAAATGAATATCAAGTAACTAAATTGAAGCACTAATAAAAAACCTTCTTAAAAAAAAAGTCCTGGAACAGATGGTTTCACAACTGAATTCTACCAGACCTACAAAAATAACTAGTGCTGATTTTGCAGAAATTATTCCACAACATTGAGAAGAATGCAATCCTCCCTAAGACGTTATGTTGGGAATCCACCCCAACATAACCCTGATACCAGAACCAGGAAAGAATGCAACCAAAAAAGAAAACTACAGACCAATATCCATTATGAATACAGATGCAAAATCTTCAGTAGAATCCTATTAAACCAAAATCAGATGCTTATCAAAAAAATAATCCGTCACAACCAAGTGGTCTTCAGACCAGAGATGCAGGGATGGTTCAACGTACACAAATCTATAAATGTAATTCACCACACAAGTAGAAGCAAAAAGAAAGGACATATAATCCTCACAATAGATGGAGAAAAAGAATTCAAAAAATTCAATACCCTTTTATGATAACAATGTTTAAAAAATAGGCATAGATGGGACTTAGCTAAAAATGATAAAAACCATATAACAAAACCCACAGCCACCATCATATTGAATGGACAAAATTGAAAGCATTCCCAATTAGAACTGGAACCAGATAAGGTTGCCCTCTATCACCACTTCTATTCAACATAGTGCAAGAAGTCCTAGCCAGAGCAATCAGACATGAGAAGGAAATCAAGGGCATCCAAATGGTGGCAGGAGAGGTCAAACAATTGCTCTTTGTTAATGATACGATCTTATGTCTAGAAAACCCCAAAGATTCTTCCATGAGACTCCCAGAGTTGATAAAAAAAAAATTCAGCAAAGTCTTGGGTTACAAAATCAATGCAGGGAAATGAGGAGCCAACAACAGTGAAACTGAGAACCAAACCAAAGACTCAATATCCTTCACAATAGCAACAAAAAAGTAAAATACCTACAAATATATTTCACTAAGGATGTAAAGGACCTCTACAGGGAGAACTATGAAACACTGAGGAAGGAAATAGAGAGCATAAGCGGGTAGGATCAGTGATCATGGGTCAGCAGAATAAACACTGTCAAAATGTCTATACTACCCAAAGTGATCTACATATTCAATGCAATCCCTATTAAAATACCAACATCATTTTTCAATGATCTAGAAATAATAATCCTACACTTTGTATGGAATCAGAGAAGACCCCATATAGCAAAAGCAATTTCAGGCAAAAAGAACAACTTGTGAGTCATTAATTTACCAGACTTCAAGCTACTCTACAAGGCTATAGTAACTAAAACATCATGGTACAGGCTCAAGAACAGAGACATAAATGAACAGAACAGAACTAAGAACACAGAGAAAAAACCATCCTCATATAGCCATATAATCTTTGATAAAGCATACAAAAGCATACATTGACTAAAAGAATCCCTGTTCTACAAATTGCCCTGGGAAAATTGGATAGCCACATGTAGAAGCCTGAAACAGGATCCGTGCCTCTCACCTCTCACTAAAATAAACTCATGGTGGATAACAGACCTAAACCTAAGGTATGAAACTATAAGAACTCTAGAAGAAAATGTTGGATAAACTCTTATAGACATTGGCCTAGGCAAAGAGTTTATTGAAGAAGACCCCAAAGGCAATCAGAGCAACAATAAATATTAATAAATTAAACCTGATCAAATTAAAAAGCTTCTGCATTGCCAAGGAAACTGTCACAAGAGCAAACAGAAAACTACAGAATGAGAAAAAAAATATGTGCATGCTTCACACGCGATAAGGGGCTCATAACTGGAATCTATATAGAACTCATAAAAATCAGCAAGAAAAAAATCCAAGAACCCCATTAAAAGTGGACAAAGGACATGAAGAGAAACCTTTGAAAAGAAAATAGAAGAATGGTCAACAAACATATGAAAAAATGCTCAATAGCTCTAATCATCAGGGAAATGCAAATCAAAACCACCATGTAATATTGCTTGACTCCAGTGAGAATGGTTTTTATCAAAATGTCACAAAACAATAAATGTTAGCATGGATGTGGAGAGATAGAAACACTCATACACTGCTGGTGGAACTGCAAACTAGTATAACCTCTGTGGAAAGTAATATGGAGATACCTCAAAGAGCTACAGTAGAACTAGCATTTGATTCAGCAATCCCATTACTGGGCATCTACCCAAAGGAATAAAAGACATTCTGTATAAAAGACATTTGCAATCAAATATTTATGGCAGCACATTTCATAATTACAAAGATGTAGAAACATCCCAAGTGCCCAGCACTACATGAGTGGATTAATAAAATGTGGTACATGTATACCATGAAATACCACACACACACACACACACACACACAAAATGGTGATCTAGCACCTCTTGTATTATTCTGGATAGACTTGGAACCTATTCTTCTAACTGATGTAACACAAGCATGGAAAAACAAGCACCACACCTGCTCACCGTCAAATTGGTATTAATGGATCAACATTTTTGTGCACATATAGTTGTAACATTCCTTGGGTGTCATTCAGGTGGGGGGAGGGGATGTGTATATTCACACCTAATGGGTGTGGTATGCACCATCTTTGGGATGGACACTCTTGAAGCTCTGACTCAGGCAGGGCAAAGGCAATATATGTAACCTAAACATTTGTTCCCCCGTAATATGCTGAAATTTTAAAAAATGCAATTCATAGGAAAATTTGGTTATTTCTCTGGCATACAACAGTTTGCAGTTTAAGATTATACCAATAATTATTATTACTGATAAAATATACGATGACATATCAAAATTTTAGGGATTTTATATATTTTTGAAACACATATTGACATATTGATGCATATATAACTCAAAAATATTTAAACATTATTTATTGCTTGACCATACTTGATGTATGATTTTAGCTTAAGAAATAAGCCTAATATATCTCTCTTTGATTTGCAGGGGTCAAGAGATTGAGTTTTAGAATTTAAAATTTAATTTGAACAAGTATGTAAAATATTAATGTTTTAAAACACTTGATAGAAACAGGGTCATAAGTCAGTATAAAATAATAATAATTCATTTAGCCAAAGTCACAATTCAAAAATTTCAAAAAGCAAAAATCTTTACTTTGTGAGAGAGAAGGAACTCTGTTTCCTAAACAATAAAAAGGCTCAATAAAGACAACATGAGGTCAAGATGGCAGACTATAAGCAGCCTGCACATGCTACTTTCACAAAGAGGATTGACAGTGTTGAGTAGATATTCATCTTAGGATGGATCATCCTAAGATGCTGAAAGAGCATTGTCAATCAATAAGGAGGTGACAGGAAACATGCAAGGTTAAGGAAAAGGAAGTGGAGAGATCCACTCAGCAGGATTGAATGCACCCAGGGAAGGAACCCACACATGGGGAAGGGACAGAGGAGAGAATCCTGGGAGTCCACACTTCTTCTATGGCCATGCTATTGGAGCTGTGGCCAGCCCCACCACTGAAGCAGTCCTCTGGACTGATAAAAGTAAGCTCGCTGGAGATTGTGCTGGCATTGCTGCCAAGAAGGAACAGCAGAGTCCCTCTGAATTCCAAAGTATGTGTGCTACAGGTGGTGCCATTCTGACTTCCCAACCACAGTGTGTTCCGTCTACCCAAGGAGTCAGATTTACTGATATTGTCTCTCCAGCACTCTTGCTAGGCCAAGGAGAGAGCAGGTAGGCCTGATGCTCCTGTGTGTCCCATGGGCAGGTGCTGTGAATCCCTGCCAGAACCAAGGAACCTTACAGAGCATGTTCTCACAGACACAGAATCTGCTGCTGGCACTTAGGTAGACTTGCCCAGAGACAGCTGCTGCAGGACCCAGGCAAAGCATATGTCCACATATCCCAGCACCAACTACTGTGATCTGGGTAGTGAAGTGGCAGCTGATACCACCTGCTTAGCAGCACCTCTGATGGGCTTGGGCAAGTTGAACACTCATTGTGTTGCTGCTACTGCCAGCATTGCCAGACGTGGGTTGAGTTAAAACTCATGCCACCGTGCACTGTCTGCCCACTGCATGTAGGCCATGCACCAGCTGCCAGCATCACAGATACATGTATATACTCAGACCACAGTGGGATAAAACTAGAAATAAATTACAATAAGAACTCTCAAAAGTACTCAAATACATGAGAATTAAACAACCTGCTGTTAAATTATCCTTGAGTCAGTGATGACATCAAGATGGAAATTAAAAAATTTTGAATTGAATGACAAAGGTGACACAATCTTCCAAACTCTCTGAAATACACATAAAGTAGTGTTAATCCAAAGGTCTATGTCTCTGTTCCGGTGCCAGTAACATGCTATTTTGGTTACTATAGCCTTATAGAAAAGATTGAAGTCTGACAGACTGATGCCTCCCAATTTTTTTCTTTTACTTAAGATTGCTTTGGGTATATGAGGTCTTCTCTTGTTTCAGACGAAGCATAGAATTATTTTTTCTAAATCTGTAAAGAATTATAGTGGAATTTTGATAGGGATTGCAATAATTCTGTAGATCACTTTAGGTAGAATGGACATTTTAACAATATTGATTCTACCAATCTGTGAGCATGGAAGGGATTTCCATCTGTGCACATCATCTACAATTTCTTTTCTCAGTGTTTCATAGTTCTCCCTATAAATATCTCTCACCTCCTTCGTTGATATTCCTAAATATTCCTAAATATTTAAATATCCTTGATGCTATTGTGAAAGTTGTTGTGTCTTTGATTCAACTTTTGGCTTGACTTTTATTGGCATATGTGAATGCCACTGATTTGTGTGCAATAATTTTCTATCCTGAGACTTTATTGAATTTGTTTATCAATTCCAGGAGTCTCTTGGCTGAATCCTTGGGATTTTCTAGGTACAATAGTGTATCATCAGCAAAGTGTGACAGTTTGACCTCTTCTGCCCCCATTCGGACACCCTTACTTCCCTGCTCTTGTCTTATGGCTCTGGCAAGGACTTCCAGCACTATGTTGAATAGAAATGGAGATACTGGGCAGCCTTGTCTGGTTCCATTTCTAAGTGGGAATGCTTTCAGTTTTTCTCCATTCAATATGATATTGACTGTCAGTTTGTCATATATGGCCTTAATGATTTAAAAGAATGTCCCATCTATGCCTATTTTGTTGAGGCTTTTTATCATAAAAGTGTGCTAGATATTATCAAATGTTTTTTCTTCATCTATTCAGAGAATCATATGGTTGTTGTTCTTGCTTTTATTTCTGTGGTGATTTATATTTATAGATTTAGGTATGTTGAACCAGACTTGCATCCCTGGAATAAAGCCCACCTGGTCGTGGTGAATTATTATTATTTTTTTTTTATGTGCTGTTAGATTTGGTCTGCGAAAATTTTGTTTAAAATTTTGGCATCTATATTCACTAGAGATATTGGCTTGTAGTTTTATTTTTTTTGCTACATCCTTTCCTGGCTTTGTTATCAAGATGATATTGGCTTTGTAGAATGAGTTGGGGAGGATACCACTCTTCTCAATGTTTTGGAATAATTTCTGCAGTATAGGTATGAGTTCTTCTTTGTATGTTTGGTAAAATTCGGGTGTGAACCCATCTGGTCCAGGACATTTTTTTTTTGGAAGATTTTTTATTGCTGCTTCAATTTCTGCACTTGATATTAGTCTGTTCAGGAGTTCCATTTCCTCCTGATTGAGCTTAAGGAGGTTGTGTGTTTCCAAGAATTTGTCTATTTCCTCCACGTTTTGTAGCTTTTGGGCATATAGATTTTTATACTATTCAAAGATAATGTTTTGTATTTCCATGGCCTCTGTAGTGACCTCTCCTTTTTCAATTCTGATTGAGTTTATTAAAGTCCTTTTCTTTCTAGTTCTTGTCAATCTACCAAGAAGTCTATCAATTTTGTGTATCTATTCAAAAGACCAGCTTTTGGTTTTATTGATCTTCTGTAAAGTTCTTTTGTTCTCAATTAAATTTAGTTCTGCTCTAATCCTAGTTATTTCCTTTATTCTGCTATGTTTAGAATTAATTTACTCTTACTTTTCCAGTTCCTTGAGATGGTTTATTAGTTTGTTGATTTGTGAGCTTTCTGTCTTTTGCATGTAAGCATTTATTGCTAGTATCTTTCCTCTCAGGAATGCTTTTGCTGGATTCCACAGGTTTTGATAGCTTGTGTCCCCATTATCATTTAATTCAAAGAATTTTTTATGTCCATTTGAATCTCTTTCTTCACCTAGAAGTTATTTAACAATAGATTGCTTAATTTCCATGACTTTGTGAAGTGTTGAGTGTTTCTGTTGGAATTGATCTCTAGTTTTATACCACTATGGTCTGAGAGATACATAGTACAATTTCTACTTCTTTAAATTTGTTGAGGTTTGATTTGTGGCCTAGGATGTGTTCAATTTTTGAGAAAGTTCCATGAGCTGATGAGAAGAATGTGTATTTGGCTTTATTTGGGTGGAATGCTCTGTAGATGTCTGTTAGACCCATTTGTTCTAGAGCCTTGTTTAAGTCCATTATTACTTCGCTTATTTTTGTTTGGAAGATTTGCCCACTTGAGACAATCTGGTGTTGAAATCCCCTGCTACTCTGGAATTACTGTTTATCATGCTATTTAGTTTGTACAGGATTTGCTTTATATATCTGAGTGCTCCTGTGTTGGGTGCATAGATATTAAGAGTTGTTAAGTCTTCTTGTCGGATTTTGCCTTTCACCATTATATAGTGACTAGATATAAAACCATCCTCATACTGTCATCTAATCTTCGACAAAGCAGATAAAAGTATATTTTGTGGAAAAGAATATCTTTTCAATAAGTGGTGCTGGGAAAACTGGATATCCACATGCAGATGATTGAAAATAGAACCTCATCTCTCACCTCTCACAAAAATCCACTCACGTTGGATAACAGACTTAAACCTAAGTTGTGAAACCTTAAGAATCCTGGAAGAAAATGTGGGGAAGACTCTTTTAGACATCGGCCTAGGTAAAGAATTTATGAAGAAGACCCCAAAAGCAATCACAGCAGCAACAAAAATAAACAAATGTGACCTGATCAAATTAAAAAGTTTCTGCACAGCCAAGGAAACTGTCCTTAGAGTGAATAGACAACCTACAGAATGAGAGAAAATATTTGCTTTCAACACATCTAATAAAGGGCTGATGACAAGAAACTATACAGAAGTTAAGAAAATAAACAAGAAAAAATCAAACAACCCCATCAATAAATGGGCAAAAGACATGAACAGAAAATTTTCAAAAGAAGAAAGAATAATGTTCAGCAAACATATAAAAAAGTTAGGGAAATGCAAATCAAAACCACAATGAGATATCATCTAACTCCAGTGAGAATGACCTCTATTAAAAAGTCCCAAAACAACAAATGATGATGTGGATGTGGAGAGATTGGAGCACTTTTACACTGTTGGTGGGACTTCAAATTATAACAACCCCTGTGGAATGTTATTTGGAGATACCTGAAAGAGCTAAAAATAGAAATACCATTTGATCCAGAAATCCCACTACTAGACATCTACCGAAAGGAATAAAAACATTCTATAGTAGAGATATCTGCATTCAAATGTTTATTGCAGCACCATTCACTATTGCAAGAATATGGAAACAACCCAAGTGCCCATCAATAAATGAGCTCTCAGAGTCAGAGGTGAAATAGGTGGACTGCTGCACTCGAGTGAACTCCACTTCCACAGGGCCAGTTTCGTGGACCTCCAGAGAAACAGCATAGGACACAGGATGCTGGTGTAAAACGGAGGTGATTAAGAGAATCTCTCACGGAGCCCAGAGAGTTGGCCGTGTACCTTAGGGAGGACAATACTCCCCCCACTATGCCTCACACCCACACAGGCAGGGAAGTGCCTGAAGTCGGCGGGAAGTGGTGGTGCAGGCAGGGGGGCTGTGCGGAGTGAAAACTGGAGTGGGGAACATTTTGAACTCTCTAGTGTACTCCTCTGAGTCAGCCCTGGCTGGGGAGGGGATCCCAGCCAAGTGGGCACTTCCTGGTTCCCCAGGAGTGAGTGCGGAGAGTGTCTTCTCATGTCAGGAGGCTTCCAAGACTAGGAAGCAGAGTCTACACCTTGGAGGACGCTCTGCCGTGGGAACGCACTGAGGGTTTGGCAGGCACGGGAGAGACAGAGCGAGCATGGTACCCCGCAGCTGAACAGTTGGGACTCAGCATGTTGGAGAAGCAGTGGGCTCAGAGCATGGTTTGGAAGCTGACCACTGTGCACCAGTCTTAAGGAGGCAGTCGGACACCTCCCCTAGCCTGGAAATGCTGCAGGCTGCTCTGGTAGCGGTCACAGTCCCCCACCCTGTCCTAACCTGGAGGAACAGGTCCGACATTTCAAGGAGTTGGGGGGAAGTCAAAAAAAAAAAAAGGAGAGAGAGTCCATCTGATCCCCCAACCCAGCACTGGGTCCTCCCATTCCCAAGGCTCAGGTTTGGCATTAGAAGGGGCAGTTAGGGGAACGTGGTGACATCTGTAGCTGACTTGCCAGGCTGGTCTTGGGGGGTCTCCCGCCATACCCAGATGCCGGCATTCTGTGCCAAGAGAGCAGAACCCAGCTTGACAGGGCACAATTGTGAGGGAGGTTGCTTCTCCAGTTGGCACCCAGGGAGACAGTATCACCCACCCTCTCCTGAGATTCGGGCTGGGTGTTTACAGCCAAAGGGACTAACTATATCTGGGCACAGCTGAGAAAGAGGATGTTCATCCTGAAACCTGGTCGCCAGACTGTTACCTACACTTCCCTTCCTCATCCGTGCTGGAGGCTGAAAGAAGGTAGAAGCAGCCTATCAGATTTTGGTTCATAATCCAGTCACAGCAACTCCACTACTTGACAAAGCACCCAGTTGAGAAAGAACCAGCAAAAGATCACAGGAAACATGAAGGATCAGAGAGAAAAGTCGACTTAAAAAGAAAATACTCAATCATCAGAAACTGACACCAACTTACATGATATGATGAAAATGACAGAGGAAGAATTCCAAATATGAATTGTTAGAAAACTCAATGGAATAGAAGAGAAAATTGATTACCAACATAGAGAAACCACTAGAACAATTCAGGAAATGAATGAAAATTTCTCCAAAGAAATAGAAATTATTCAGAAAAACCAAACAGAAAACCTGGCAATGAAGGAAGCATTCGAGGAACTCCAAAATTAAATGGAATGTCTTAAGAATAGAATGGATCATGCAGAAGAGCACATTTCAGAGCTTGAAGATTATGCTTATGTGCTAAACAAATCAGAGGAAAAAAGAGAACACAGAAATAAGAGACATGAACAAAGCTTACAAGAAGTATGGAATTATGTAAAAAAAATTGAACCTTTGGTAGATGGGGTTACCAGAGGAGTAAGAGGAACATTCACAAGGGCTGAAAAAGTTTTTCATGGAATACTGGAGGAAAATATGCCAGGCCTAGACAGAAATCAAGACATACAGATAAAAGAAGCACACAGAACTCCTGGGAGACTAACGTGAAAATGCAATCACCTCATCACGTGGTTGTTAGGCTGACCAAAGTAAATGTGAAAGAAGCAATCCTCCATGCATCCAGACAAAAACAACAAATAAAATTCAAAGGCAGGCCTGTCAGATTAACTGCAGATTTCTCAACTGAAACCCTACATGCCAGAAGGGACTGGGTGCCTATCCTTAATCTTCTAAAACAGAATAAAGCCCAACCTAGAATTCTGTAGCCAGCAAAATTAAGTTTCATCTATGAGGGATAAATAAAGTCCTTCTCAGACAAGCATTCTCTGATGGAATTCACAAACACCAGATCAGCCCTACAGGAAGTTCTTAGACTGGCCTTTCACACTGAACAAGGCAATAGGCACTCTTCAAAGTGAAACCTTCAAAGAGTTAAAGACTAGAACTTGAACTGCAGGTTGGCCCAAGGAGTAAAACAAAGCAACTGTGCTTTGCCCAACACAATGAATGGAAATCTTCTGCAAATTTCAGTCCTTTGAATAAATGTTAATGGTTTAAACTGTCCTCTGAAGAGAAATAGACTGGCAGAGTGGATAAAAATACACAATCCTAGTATCTGCTGTATACAGGAAACACATGTAACCCACAAAGATGCTTTCCAGTTGAAGGTCAAGGGACGGAATACTGTCATCCAGGCAAACGGAAGTCAAAAGAAAGCAGGTGTAGCTATCCTATTTGCAGACAACATAAGCTCTAAAAACAAAAGTAAAAAAGTATGAATAAGGCCTCTTTGTAATGGTGAAAGGGAAGATCCAACAAGAAGATTTAACTATTCTTAATATTTATGCATCCAATGTAGGAGCACCTAACTACATAAAGCAAACCTTGTTGGATCTTACTAACATGTTAAACAATACTACCATAGTAGCAGGGGACTTCAACACTCCACTGAATCAACTGGATAGATCCTCCAAACAGAAAATGAGCAAAGAAGTAATGGAATTAAACAGAGCTCTTCAACAAAAAGATCTGACAGATATCTATAGAACATTCCACCCAAATAAAGCTGAATTTACATTCTACCCAGCAACCCATGGAACCTTTTCCAAAATTGACCACATACTAGCCCGCAGATCACATCTCAACAAATTCAAAAACATAGAAATTATATCGTGTGTCTTCTCTGACCATAGAGGTATAAAACTAGAGTTCAATTCCTATAGAAACTCTCACCACTTCACAAAGTCATGAAAAGTAAACAATCTATTACTGAAAAAATCTTGGGTCAAGGAGGAAATTCAGGGTAAAATCAAGAGTTTCTTCAAACTAAATGATAACGGAGACACAAGTTACCAAAACCAGTGCGATACACCAAAAGCATACCTAAGAGGAAAAGTAATAGCAATAAACGCTCACATCCAAAAGACAGAAAGCTTAGATATTGACATCCTAATGAATAAAATCAAGGAGTTGGAAGAGGAAGAGCAAACCAATCCCAATCCTAATAGAAGGAAAGAAATAACAAAGATCAAACCAGAGCTAAATGAAATTGAGAACAAAAGAATTATACAGAAGATCAACAAAACCAGAAGCTGGTTTTTCAAAAAGATAAACAAAATCAATAGCCCTCTGGCTAGATTGATAAGAACTCAAAGGGAAAGGACTTTAATAAACTCAATTAGAAATGAAAAAGGGGAGGTCACAACAGACACCACAGAAATACAAAACATTGTCTTTGCTTACTATAAAAAACTGTATGCTCAAAAACTACATAATGAGGAGGAAATGGACAGATTTCTGGAAACATACAACCTTCCTCAGTTCACCCAGGAGGTAACAGAACTTCTAAACAGACCAATCTCAAGCTCAGAAATTGGAACAGTAATTAAGAACCTCACAAAATGGAAAAGTCCTAGACCTGATGGCTACACCTCAGAGTTTTACCAAACATCCAAAGAAGAACTCATACCTATAGTACAAAAATTATTTCACAACATTGAGAAGGATAGAATCCTTCCAAATTCATTCTACAAAGCAAATATCACTATAATTCCACAACCAGGAAATGATCCAACAAAAAGATAAAACTATAGACCAATATCCCTCATGAATATAGAAGCAAAAATCCTCAAAAAATTATAGCAAATAGAATTCAGCAGCACATCAAAAAAAATAATTCATTACACCCAGGTGGGCTTTATTCCAGGGATGCGAGGCTGGTTCAACATTTGCAAATCTGTAAATGCAATTTGCCTCATAAATAAAAGCAAGAACAAAGACCATATCATTCTCTCAATACATGGAGAAACAGCATTTGACAAAGTCCAACACACCTTTATGATAAAGACTATTAACAAAATAGGTATAGGCAGCTCATACCTTAGAATTATCAAAGACATTTATGACAAATCTATGGCCAACGTTATACTAAATGGTGAAAAACTGAAACCAATCCAACTTCGAACTGGAACTAGACAAGGGTGCCCACTTTCTCCTCTTCTATTAAACATAGTGCTCGAAGTCCTCACTATGGCAATTAGGCAAGAGGGTAGTATTAAGGGTTTCCAAGTGGGTGCAAATGAGATCAAACTCTCACTGTTCGCTGATGATATGATATTATATCTGGAAGACCCCATGGATTCTTCCAAGACACTCCTAGATTTGATAAATGAATTTGGTAAAGTCTCAGGTTATAAAATCAATATACACAAATCAGAGGCATTCATATATGCCAAAAACAGTCAAGCAAAAACTCAAGTCAAAAAGGCAATACCTTTTATGATAGCCCCCCAAAATTAAATATTTAGGAATAAATTTAAGAAAGGAGATGAAAGAGTTATACAAGAAGAATTATGAAACACTGAAAAAAGAAATTGTAGAAGATGTAAAAAGATGGAAATGTCTATCTTGTTCATGAATTGGTAGAATCAATATTGTTAAAATGTCAATATTACATAACGTTATCTACAGAATAAATGTAATCGCCATCAAATTACCATCATCCTTTACAGACCTGGAAAAAATAATTTTTCTCTTTGCATAGCCAAAGCAATCTTAAGCAAAAAGAACAAACTGGGAGGCATCAGTCTTCCAGACTTCAAGTTGTATTATAAAGCAATAATAATCAAATCAAGCTGGAATTGGCACAAGAACAGAACCGTTGATCTTTGGAACAGGACTGAGAATCCAGAGATGAAACCATCTGCATATGGTAACCTAATCTTTCATAAACCAGACAAAAATATACATTGGGGAAAAGAATCTCTGTTCAATAAATGGTGCTGGAAAAACTGGATAGCTACATGCAGAAAAATGAAACTGGATCCCTACCTCTCACCTCTCACAATAATACATTCAAGATGGTTAACAGATCTAAACCTAAGGCATGAAACCTTAAGAATCCTAGAAAAAGATGTTGGGAAGACCCTTTCAGACATTGGCCTAGGCAAGGAATTATTTAAAAATACCCCCAAAGAATTGGGGGTTGGGGGGTAAACTCACATCTGAGCGACGTGGTGGGCACTGTGGAGGGGTGGGTCATGCTTGCAAAGTAGTTCGGGAGTGGAATTACGGGTCTCAATAGGGGAAAGGAATTCCTCTAAAACTAATTTATGTGATTAACTGTACACCTCGGTAAATTCACTGAATAACCTTTAATTGTACACTTAAAATGGAGTAAAGGCGTGATATGGAAAGTATACTTAAATAAAGAAAAAAAAATCCCAAAAGCAATTACTGGAGCAACAAAAATAAACGAATGGGATCTGATCCAATTAAGTAGCTTCTGCACAGCCAAATAATCTATCACCAAAGCATATAGACAACCTACAGAAAGGGAAAAAATATTGGCTCTCTACACCTCCGACAAAGGTCTGATAACAAGAATCTATCTAGAATTAAAAAGAATTATCAAGAAAAAATAAAACAACCCCATCAATAAATGGGCAACGGAAATGAACAGAATCTTTTCCAAAGAAGAAAGAATAATGGCCAGCAAACATATAAAAAAAGTTCACCATCTCTAATCATTAGAGAAATGCAAATCAAAACCACAGTGACATATTACCTAACCCCAGTGAGATTGGCCTCTATCAAAAAATCCCAAAACAACAAATTCTGGTGAGGTTGTGCAGAAATAGGAACACTCTTACACTGCTCGGTTCTGCAAATTAGTGCTACCTCTGTGGAAAAGAATTTGGAGATTCCTCAAAGAGCTAAAAATAGAATTACCATTTGATCCAACAATAGCATTATTAGACATCTACCCAAAAGAGCATAAGACATTCTGTTATAAAGACATCTGCACCTGAATGTTTATGGCAGCACAATTCACTATTGTTAGGTCGTCGAAACAGCAAAAATGTTCGTGAATGCATGAGTGGATTATTAAAATTTGGTATATGTTTACAATGGAATATTACTCAATTTTAAGAAACGACAGTGAGCTAGCACCGCTTATATTATCCTGGATTGAGCTCCAGCTCATTATTCAAAATGAGGTGACACAAGACTGGAAGAATGGGCTCCACATGTACTCGCCATCATATTGGTACTGACTGATTAACACTATGGTGCTCAAATGGTAGTGGTGTTCATTAGGGATTTGGGGGTTGGGGGGTAGACCCACATCTGAGGGATGTGGTGAGCATTGTGGATTGGAGGGGTATGCTTAAAATGTAGTTGGGCAAGGGAGTTAGGTGTCTCAATAGGGGGAAGAAAATCTTCTAAAGCTAATTTATGTCAATAGCTGTACAACTTGGTAAATTTACTAGTAATCATTTAATTGTACACTTAAAATGGAGTAATGGCATGGTATGTAAATTATACTTCAATAAAGAAAAATAAATAAATGAGTGGATTAATGAAATGTGGTATATGTATACCATGGAATACTACTCAACTGCAAAAAACAATGGGTATCCAGCCCCTCTTATATTATGATGGAGAAAGATTGAGCTCATCTTTGGAAGTGAGTATCACAAGGACGGAAAAACATGCACTACATGTACTCACCATCAAACCGGTACTAATTGGTCAACATTAAGTTTCTCACATGGTAGTAATACTCACTTGGTGCCGGTCAGGTTGTGGGCTGGGGGGTGGGGAGTATAGTGGGTGTGGTGGGAAACCCACAGCTATTGGAGACGGGGTGCACTGTGTGGGGGAAGGACATGCTTTTGGCCCTGGCTTGAGGGAGGCAAATGTATTTCATGTAAACAAAATGTTTATACCCCAATAATATACTGAATTTAAAAAAATAGTGTATTGGTTTTTTTTACAAAAAGCAGTTCTAAGACGGAAATTCATAGCCCTAAGTGCCAAAATTAAAAAGACAGAAAGATCACAAAATAACAACCTAATGTCACACCTGAAGCAACTAGAAAAACAAGAACAAACTAAGCCCAGAGCAAGCAGAAGAAAAGCAATGGCAAATATCAGATTAGAACCAAATAAAATGGAAATTTCAAAAATAAGTATAAATGATCAATGAAACAAAGACCTGGATCTTTTCAATGAAAAGTAAAATTGATAGATGGCTAGCTACATTAACTACAAACAAGAAAGAAAAGATTCAAATATAGCTCATTTAGAAATGAAAAAAAGAGACATTACAACTGGTATTGCAGAAATACAAAACATCATCCAAGACTACTATGATTACCTTTATGCACAGAAACTATAAAATCTAGAGGAAATGAATGTATTTTTCAAAACACACAACCTCCAAAGCTTGAATCACAAAAGAATAGAAATCCTAAACTGACCAATAATGAGTGGCAAGATTGAAAGTGTAGTATAAATATATTTTAACCTCAATAGCAACAACAAAAAGCCCAGGACCAGATGAATTCACAACTGAATTGTCCAAGATTTGCAAGTGATAACTGGCACCTATTCTACTTAAATTGTTCCACAACACTGAGTAGGAGGGAATCCTCCCTAACTCATTATAGGAAGCCAGTATCACCCCAATACAAAAGCCAGGAAAGGACACTACAATAAAAGAAAATTATAGACTGATATCCCTTACCAAAATAGTTGGAAAAGTCCTCAAAAAATGGTACAAAACAGAATCCAACATTAAATCAAACAGATAATTCACTATGATCAAGTGGGTTTTATCCCAGGGATGCAAGGATGGTTCAACATATACAAATCAATAAATGTGATGCACCACATAAAGAGAATTAAAAACAAAAAACATATGACCATCTCAATCAATGCAGAAAATTCCAATAAAACCCAGTGCCCTTCATGTCAGAAACGCTCATCAAACTAGTCATAGAAGGAACATATCTAAAAATTATATAAGCCATATATGACAAACACACAGCCAATGTCATATTGAACAGGGAAATGATGAAAACATTTTCCCTAAGAACTGGAACAAGACAAGGATGCCTACTTTCACGGAGGAATTAGGCAAGATAAAGAAATAAAGGCATCCACATCAGAAAAGAAGAGGTCAAACTATCCCTGTTTGCCAACAACATGAATCATATCTAGAAAAACCTAAAGACTCCAGAAAAAGACTCCTAGAATTGAAATGTAAATTCAGCAATGTTGCAGGTTACAAAATTAATGTACACAAATCAGTAGCATTTCCATCCACTAATAACAGTCAAGGTGAGAGTCAAATCAAGAACTCAATGCCATTCACAATAGCTGCAAAGAAAATAAAATACCTGGCAATATATTTAACAAATGAGGTGAAATACTTCTACAAAAAGAACCACAAAACACTAATGAAGGAAATCATAGATGACACAAGTATACCCTGCTTATGAATCGGAAGAATCATCACTGTTAAAATGTCCAGATGCAATGCAACTCCTATCAAAACACAAATGTCCTGACTCCAAGGGGGAAGGGGGAGAGGGCAACACACTTAAAGTAAACATTTGTACCCCCAAAATATGCTGAAATAAAAAAACCCAAATGTCATTTTTAACAGATCTAGAAAAAATGATTGTAAATTTTATATGGAATCCAAAAAGAGGCTGAATAGCCAAAAGAATTCTAAGCAAAATAACAAGTCTGGAGGCATCACATTACCTGACTTCAAATTGTATTAATACTACAAAGCTATAATATACAAAACAGCATGGTAATGGTATAAAAATAGACACTTAGATCAATGGAACAGAATAGAGAACTCAAAAATAAAGCCCTATATGTACAACCAACTGATTTTTGACAAAGCAGATAAAAACATACACTGAGAAAAGGACACTCTATTCAATAAATGGTGCTAGGAAAATTGAATAGTCACAAGCAGAAGAATGAAAGGATCCTTATCTCTCACCATAAGTAAGAATTTACTCAAGGGGAGATTTGAGACTTAAATCTAAGACCTGACACTACAAAAACCCTATGATAAAACTTAGGAAAAAACTCTTCTGGACGTTGGCCTAAGGAAAAAAAATTGTGACTGAGTCCCCAAAAGCAGTTACAGAAAAGCCAAAATAATAAATATAATAAAATACAAAAAACACAAAGAATGAGACTTAATTAAACTAAAGCGTTTCTTCACAGCAAAGGAATTAATAAATAGAGTAAATAGACAACCTACAAATAGAAGAAAATATTTACAAACTACACATCTGACAAAGGACTAATATCAAGAATCTACAAAAAATTCAAATCAGCAAGAAAAAATCAAATAACCTCATCAAAAAGTGGGCAAAAATATGAACAGAGTATTTTTAAAAGAGAATAGACAAATGGCGAACACACATGAAAATATTCTCAGCATTATTAATCATCAGGGAAATACAAATTAAAGTTACAATGAGATAACATCTCACTCCTGTCAGAATGGCTAATATTTAAAAGTAAAAAAAAAAAATAGATATTGGCAGGGATGTGGTGAAAAGGGAACATTTATACACTGTTGGTGGGAATGTAAACTAGTACAACCTATATAAAAACAGTATGGAGATTCTTAAAAGAACTAAAAGTAGTAATACCCTTCAATCTAGCAATCCTACTATTTGGGATCTACCCAAAGGAAAATAATATATTTTATACTATAAAAAAGACATTGAAACGTTTATTGCAGCACAATTTACAATAGCAAAGATATGGAATCAATCTAAGTGCTCCTCAACTGATCAACTGATGAGTGGATAAAGAAAATGTGATATATACATACACGTGCACACACACCATAGTGTACTGCTCAGCCATAAAAAGAAATGAAATAATGTATTTTGTGGCCACTTGGATGGAACTGGAGACAATTATCCTAAGTGAAGTATCTCAGGAATGGAAAAGGAAATACCACATGTTTTTTCTTATAAGTGGGAGTGAAAGTAAGGGAATATATGGTCATAAAGTGATGTAATGCACTTTAAAAACTAAGAAGGGGAAGGGTGGGATTAGAATGAGTGATAAAAATATACCTATCACGTACAATGTACACAATTCTGATGATGGGTACATAATAAGTCCTGACATCAGCATTATACAATTCATCCATATAACAAAAAACCCTTATACCCCTAAATCTATTGAAATAAAAAAGACAACATGAGACCAACAGAATATGTCTCTCCCTCTCTCACCTTTTTTTATTTGCAGTTTACTAAATAGGTAAGCAAAAATCTTTTACTATCTCTTGTTAAAACTACATAAAATATTGTTCGAAGAAGAAAACCAAATTTTATTTTTGTATTAGTGTATAATCACTACTAAATCTAATTTCAGTAAAACCGTATAAATAGTCCATAAAAATCTCAGTCAGCTTTGACTATACAAGATACAACCTCTATGAAAAACAGTATGGAGATTCCTGAAAGTTTCCATACAGATTTTTTTAACATTTTACACTTTTCTATTAGAGAGCAGATAAATCCTCCAAGAAAACCCTGCTGTTCTGACACAGGGGTCCACACTCTGGCTTCATTTTTGTGTGCTTTTGATATTAATGCTCAGTTTTAGAGAAGCTTATGAATAATTCCCTCCTAATTGTAGCCAACTTGATCACATACAAAATTTCTTTCATGAGCTTGATCTCCCAAAAACCTTCTACAATTTTCTTAAACTTTCTGTTTTGTCCGATACTTTCTTTCTATATTGGCATTCTAACTTAGGACAAAAATTTACTTTCCTTTCCCCTTTATCATTTGACAACACAAAATTCTCTCTTGTATAAAAGAATAAAAAGAAATACTCTCACTTTTTAACTTTCTTTACCAAAAGCACAACTTACTTTCTTGTACCTGTTGTATAAAAATTGTTGTCCTTACGTTAGTAGCTTTAATTAGATATATTAATTAGAATTTTAACAATTGTTATTTAAATTCTCAGTAACACTAGGCTGTTTTTTGTGAAAACTTAGAAAATAAGCAATTTTAAATTTTGGTCACAGGCTAACATTTTATGAAATGTTTGTGCCTGATTTTTTTAACAATCATGTGTGAAGTAAAATAAAATCTTAACCCCCCTCCAGCTGATTGAATAGACCCACTCTTGGCCAAGGGGACCCCAGAAATACCCTAAAGCTGAGTTACTGGTCATGAGAAGGGAGGTCAGACATGCCATATTATGCCCCACTTCCTTCTTGGAGATATCCTTTGTAAGTCATTACCAGGCCTAACACTATTCAAGACAAGGCTTGAATCATATTTGCATGTCCTCAATTTACCCAAAAGATCTCATGAGCCTATGTCTGGTGCCTTGTCTCAGATTAGCAGACTTCCTTATCTTAAATTAAAACATCCCAAACCTTTAGACAAAGCTTCATTTCTTTAATCAATTACAAATCAAAGAATCTTTAAACCCACCTATAACCTGTAAGGCCTCACTTCAACATGTCTTGCCTTTTCAGGCCAAGCCAATGTATACCTTCCATGTATTGATTTATGACGTTACACGTAATTTCTGTCTCCCTGAAATGTATAAAACCAACAGTAACTCAACTGTGGTGAGTCCACATGCTCAATGCTTCTTGGGCATGACTCTGGGCCACGGTCTTTATTCTTGGCTCAGAATAAACCTCTTTAAATTATTTTACAAAGTTTGGGTTCTTTTGCATTGACACATGTTTGAACTTCACATAAAAATTCTTTGAGACATTGAAGAAAGCTGGCCATCATCTCAAGTTATTTTCCTGTTAACAATTTAGAACATTTAAGTCTTAAGCAGTAGCCTACCTAAGTAAGAACCCTAAAGTAAATACAAGGGTATTTTGATGATCAGAAAGCACAGCTACTTTCATTAAACCAACATTAACTAATTTTATCTACCAAAGATTTACTCAAATCACATGAAGTAAAAGCCATTTGAGTTATTTTCTACTTCTCTGGTAAAATATTAAATTTAAGCACTTTTTCTTTAAGCCAGTTAGATAAGGGCTCTTTCCTATATTTTGGTAGTCAAATATCATGTACACATGTTGTATATAAATATATAGACATACAGACACACACAGGCAGAAGCATGTTTTTTAGCTTTATAAGGGTCTTCATTTGCTATTTCAAAAATAGTTTCTATCCCCTACTTTAGACTATCAAACCCTAAACAATTGTTAGCTACTGTGAAAAGAAAATCAAAGTCTGAGGGCCACCCCCACCTTATGCTAAAGAGAAGTTATTAATACCTGTGTATTAATACCTATGAAGCACTAGCCCCACAGATCATTTATTAAGGAAATTCCTTGATAACCTCCCATAAGCTTGACCTATATCTCATTTGAATTTATATTCAAATGAGTCATATTTCAAATGAGCACCTGAAACCAAAGTGTATTTGATTCCACACTAATAATGAATTGCAATTTTTTTTTATTTATTTTTTATTGGGGGAAAACTACAAAGCATTTACAGTACAATGTTTACAGTCACAATTTGTAGTGAGCTGATTTCCCCAAATATATTACCACTCAAGTTGACAATTGCAATTTTATCTTACAGGTAACAGAATTGGAAGCAAGACAGAATCAGACATTCTTCCACTTACCCAGGGATAGCTACATAATTCATGCATCATTCATTCCCTTATTTTATATAAAATTTAGATTTCTTAGGCCTTACAAGAATGTAACCATTTTACCTCAAAGCCACCCCCTTTTTCCTTCTCTCTATATGCCTTTAAAATGCAGAAGGTTCCAACTTCCCCTTCAGAAAAATTGCCACTGCTTGTCTGTATTTCATGTTTTTCATGGGGGCAGCCTCAAAATCTTAGCATAATAAACCTCCATTGATTCACATCTTTGCCTTTTGCCTCATTCATTTACTTGGGTTGACACTAGGCTGCACTACATTTGCTCTTCTAAAATTCGCTTTTAGTTGTTGATTTACATTTCAAACGCACAGAACTTAAATATAAGCATTATTATTTGCTTAGTCAAAGGGATAAGTAAAGGCTGAGTCAAGATAAGATTGCCAGGAAATATATTGTCAACTATGGTATAGTTTGTTATGTGAACTTTAAGTCAATTTCTTCTCTATTATAAAAATTTTTTGGTGGCTTGGCCCTAGTGACCATCCTATAAGCAAGAAAATGTTTTCTCAATAATGTTTTTAGTTCCTTCATATTTTAAATCAGTTTTCAGTGTTCACATTATGGCTGGGGCTGGCAGCTCTAAGTGGCCTTAATAGCAAGATTTATCTTAGCCCTGGTAACCTAGTGACTACAGTCTCAATTAGGCACAAAATAGAAAGAGAACTCTTCAGTAAATTTTGCTGACCAGAACTTTGTAACTTTCTATTGTACTGAAGCATTCTCTTTTGAGTTTCTTTCCCAAGAATGGTAGAGTATCCTACAAAGTCTCACACCACTTGTGTGTCCAGAGAAGACAAGATAAGTGATACTCCACCACAGACCATGCCTGAAGACCCACTGAGCCTGTGCACAAAGCTGAAAGAATGACCAATATTAACCTCTAGTTCATTATAATACTAAAATCTCTGCTCTGGGAGGGACTTATCTGCCATTTTTTGACCATGGGACATAAGAATTAGCATGATTTCTGACTATGCTTGTGTGCCCTGCACTCCACCCCAAACACACAATGATGTTCACACCCTTCATGCATTATTCATTTCACCTGAAGAAAAATCCCTTGACCCTGTTGGTTGAGGAGGCAGATTTGAGGCAATTCATAACCTCCCCTTCCCTGTTGATGACTCCACAGAAATAAATCCTTTCCTCCTGACAATCCTTGCTGTTTCAGTAATTGGCTTTCCGTGCAGCGGACAACACTGAACCCCCTTTGCACGTTCATTAACACCAGGAGATGCCTTTGCAAATGATTTTCTTTACAGCTATAAATCTCTTTCACAAAGAGTTCATAATAGCCAGCTAAATGCCACAAAGTCATATTTTGGAGACAAATCTGGTTAGATAGATGGTCTTTTCAACTTAAGTTCTTTCTTGATTGGATGACTGACTTCAGGGTAGAGCCCTTTAATGAATAGGGCAAAGAAAATGTTTGCAGTTTCCAAGGCTTAATATTTAAATATGTGAAAAGCAGGCAAAACTGGAAGGCAGTGCATCTAGATCCTTGAAAATCAAGGATAACACTTTTATATTGAATCCCAGATCCCCCAAAAGGGGTAAATGCCATGATACTGGGCCATGTAAGTTTTCACAGTGTACCTGACTACAGGGACATTTCTATAAGTATTTAAAATATTCTTTTACTCTCTAAACACACAAAGAAATGAATAGCCCCCTGCAGTAACAAACATTCACTGTAAACAACTATTGTCAGCCACTTCTAAAACTGCAGTTCTCACCAGTGACTCACTAGCCACCACACACACAAAGGTCAAGTTATCTCTCACAGTACAAAGCAATCTCTAATAACCCCAAGAACCAAAGATATCAGGCAATGCAATATGAAAGAGCAGTTTTAGACCTGAGAGGAACTTGTCTATTATCAATTTCATTAAATATAAGGCTTAAATGAGCAAGTAATTTGTGTACCAGGACAACATAAAGCTTAGCAATGCTTTCCAATTAAAATTATAGAGCCTGTATTAAAGAGTTGGGCTGACAGGATTCACCCATGTGGTTTCTGTTTGTGAGCATGGGACAAAAAGGGAAGACACCTGGATTTTTTTTCTTTCTGTTTGGGGGTAGACAAGCCTAAGAGGTTGAAGGACAGAGATATTTCAGAACCTGTTTAGGTGTTAGAGATATACATCAATGATCAAAATACATCATATTAGCTAATTTTACTCCCAATGGGAAGACCCAGTATGGGGCTAACATAGGGCTAATGTGGGGTTGAATGGAACTAATATGGAAGTGTGATGGGCAATATTATTTGTTAAATTGGTTAGGCTATGGAGGCCATTTGTTTTGTCAAATAGTAGTCTAGATGTTGCTGTGAAGGTATTTTGTAGATGTGATTAACATTTAACATCAGTTGACTTTCAGTAAAGCATTTTACCCTCCATAATGTGGGTGAGCTTCATTCAAACAGTTGAATGTCTCAAAAGCAGTAATTAATGTTTCCCAGAGAGGAAGAAGGATGTCTGCATCAAGATGGTAACACAGAAATCCTCTCTGAGTTTCTATATTGCTGGCATGTCCTGTGGATTTCAGACTCAAGACTGAAAAATCAACTCTTCTCTGAATTTCCAGGTTGTTAGCTTACACTTAAGATTTCAGACTTGCCATCTCCTGAAATTTTGTGATCTAACTCCTTAAAATAAATCTATCCCTCTCCCTCTTCTTTTCCCACCTCTCTTTTTTTCTCTCTCTCTCTCTTTTTCTTTTTCTTTTTCTCTCTATATGTACATGTATATGTAGAAAAACATATATATACACACATACATGTATATACTATACACACACATACATACATACACCCACATGTACACATATTTCTTATTAGTTCTGTTTCTCTGGAGAACTCTGACAGATACAAGACACTTAAAAATCCCCAGTGATTCTATTTTCATTTACTGAAGGATTTTACTGTCTATGATTTGAGTGTTTCTATACCTCTAAAATTCATATTTAAACTTAATCCACAATGCAATACTATCAAAGAACATGGCCTTTAGGAGGTGATTAGGTCATGAGGGCTCTTCCCTTCTGAGTGGAATTAATGCCCTTTTAAAAGAGGCTTCACACAATGTTCATCCTTTTTGCCCTTCTGTCCATTCTGCCATGTGAGCACACGACACTTATTCCTTCTGGAAGATGTCATAATAAGGCATCAACTTGGAAGCAGAGAGTAAGCCCTTACTAGATATTGAAACTGCTAGCACCTTGATGTTGGACTTCCTAGCCTCCAGAACCATTATAAACAAATTTCTAGTATTTATGAGTTACCCACACTATGATATTTTTTATAGTGGCAGGAATGGACTAAAACAGAAATTGGTACTGAGAGTTGGGTTCTACTGCAACAAACACATAAAATCTGGAAGTGCCTTTGAAACTGGGTAGTGAGCAGAGACTGTAAGAGTTTTGTTATGAAAAGCTGAGCACTTGTCCTCAAGGCCACATCAGAAGAATGAGAACAAGTGATTTGAGGAGAAGGAAAAAGTTTATTACTTTGCTGGCAAAGGAGAAAAAATGGTAGCCTATCATCTCAAAATCCAAATTCCTGTCCATAAGCAGAAATACAGAGCTTTTAAAGGGAGGGTCCTCAATTGTAGGCCATTGTTCTTAATGATTATAATTATCTCATCTGTGCTGAAGACAAGACAGCCCACCTATGAGGACCACGCTGGCCAGGCATGCTGGGCCTGGGATAAAGCCAACAGTTCAGCTGAGCTATCTCCTGTAATATATAGAACAAAAGACATTACCCTGCCCCTCCTGACCACCTGCTCCTGAGGCAGAGATTCTGGCCTCAGTTCCCAAAAAGAGTGAGGGAAACTTTAAAAGAGACAGAAAGCATCTTTTGCCATTTTTTTCCAGGACATTCCGTCTGTTACAGTTTGGAGGAACAAGCTATAAAAATCCTATATTGCCATGATCAGACAATATAAGACAATTCTGGTGAAGGCTCAGAAGAAGAGTGCTGTAGAACAAGTGTCAGTCTTCTTAGAGATTACTTAACTGCTCATAAACAGAATGTTCAGAGAAATATGAATGGTAAATGGAATTATAATGAGGTCTAATACAGAAATGGGGAATAAGATCTAATATCCACATAAATTGACAAAGAACTTGGCTGAATTGTGTCTATGTCATAGTGGTTTATGGAAGGCAGAACCTAAGAGGAATGAACTAAGATGTTTTTCAGAAGAAGTCTCTAAGCAAAGTGTTGAGGGTCTTGCATAGCTTCTCCTAAATACTGATAGTAAAATACAAGAAGAGAGAAATAAACTAAAGATGGAATTTATAATCAAAAGGGAAGGACAGATTGGAAAATGGTGGATTGGGGTGGCCTCCTGGCTCTCAGCTCTCAGAGTCAGAGGCGAAATAGACAGTCTTCTGCATGAGAGTGGTCTCCACTTCCACAGGACCAGTTTCATGAACCTACAGAGAAACAGTGTGGGACACTGGACACCAGCGGAAAACAGAGGTAATTCATAAAATTTCTTGCGGAGCCCAGAGAGTCGGATGCGTGCCTCAGGGGGGGACCCCGGTTCCCACCCCAGCCACAGCGGCTGCAGCAGGGCGTTGGATCGCAGAAAAACAATCCTTCCCCCACCATGCCCCACACCCACACAGGCAGGGAAATAGCTGAATTCATCAGGAAGTGGTGGTGCAGGCAGAGGGGCTCAGCGGAATAAAAACTGGAGCGGGGAACATTTTGAACTCTCCAGTGGCTCCTCTGAGTCAGTCCAGAGTGAGGGAGGACCCTAGCTGAGCGGACGCTTCCCACTGCCGCAGGAGTGTGGAGAGTGCCTTCTCACATCAGGAGGCTTCCAAGACTAGGACAGGGAGCGTATACCTTGGAGGTGACTTTGCCCTGGGAACTTGCTGAGGGTTGACAGGCATGGGAGAGACAGAGCCAGCATTCTTCCCTGAAGCTGAACAGTTGGGTCACGGTGGGCTGGGGTAGCTGTGGGCTGGGAACTCAGATTGGAAGCTGCCCGCATTGCCTACCCCTCCCCCTGCTTCATGGGCGCCTGCCACATCGGCTCTAAGTTGGTGGCGAAAGGCTCTAAGTAGATGGTGGGTTGCCTTCCCGTGGCCCAGGAACACTGAGGATCACTCTGGAGGTGGTCATGGTCCTCATTCCTGTTCTAGCCTGGAAGAGCAGGTCTGGCATTTGAAGGGGGGGAATAGAAGGTTAGAGTCCTCTGATCCCCTAACCCAGCTCCTCCCATCTGCCTGGCTTGGGTTTGGCGGCTCCAGATTGGCATCTGAAGGGGTTGACAGAGGAATGTGGTGACAATCACCCCTGACTTGCTAGGCTAACCTTGGGCGGTTTCCCACCCCACCCAGTGGTCTGTGCTCTGGGTCAAGAGAGTGGAATCCATCCGGGCAGGGCGGAGTTGCGAGGGAGATTACCTCACCAGTTGGGACCTCGGAGGACACTGCCGACCACGCTCCCCTGTGACTCTGGCCTGGGGGCATTGTGCCAAAGGGACTGACCCCTCCCATGGGCAGAGCTGGAAAGGAGACTATTCATCCTGAAACTCAGTAGTCAGACTGGTTCCTCCACTTCACCTCTTCTTCCGTGCCGGAAGCTGAGGAAAAGTAGAAGCAGCCTACAAGATTTTGGTCCATAAGCCAGTTTCAGCATCTCTGATCCTAGACAAAGTACCCAGATGAGAAAAAAACAGCGAAAGATCACAGGAAACATGAAGGATCAGAGAGAGAAGTCACCTCCAAAAGAACGTACTCAATCAACACCAACTGACACTAACATACATGATACAATTAAACTAACAGAGGAAGAATTCTGAATATGGATTGTTAGAAAACTCAATGGCATTGAAGAGAAAATTGATTCTCAACATACGGAAACCACAAGAACAATTCAGGAAATGAATGAAAAATTCTCCAAAGAAATTGAATTGATAAAGAAGAATCAAACAGAAATCCTGGAAATGAAGGAAATATTCGAAGAGCTCCAAAACTCAATGGAAAGTCTTAAGAACAGGA
>CAUYRT010005499.1:0-40409 GCA_963574885.1 Lepilemur ruficaudatus
TGTTGAATTCCGACGTGTGTGTGTGTGTGTGTGTGTGTGTTTGTTTTCCTTTTGGTTGCTTGAATTTGAGATTGACTGTGTCAGGGGAGGATCTTGACAAAGATAGGACCTCTGGCTGTCATTCCATGACTGCCGTGTACACTGGCAGCCATGAAAGATATTTGGATATGTTGTTTCAAAATGGGATTTTAAGGCTGGGCGCGGTGGTTAACGCCTGTAATCCTAGCACTCTGGGAGGCCAAGGCGGGCGGATCGCTCAAGGTCAGGAGTTCGAAACCAGCCTGAGCAAGAGCGAGACCCCGTCTCTACTATAAATAGAAAGAAATTAATTGGCCAACTAAAAAATATATACAAAAAAATAGGCCAGGTATGTTGGCACATGGCTGTAGTCCCAGCTACTTGGGAGGCTGGGGCAGAAGGATCATTAGAGCCCAGGAGTTTGAGGTTGCTGTGAGCTAGGCTGACACCACGGCACTCACTCTAGCCCAGGCAACAGAGTGAGACTCTGTCTCAAAAAAAAAGAAAAAAAAGAATCAGTAATTAGAATGACTCTTGCCCTATGAAAACCAGTATTGGAAAGTAAAGACAATGGAGTAGTGTCTTCAAAATACTAAAGGAAAATTATTTCAATCTAAAATTTTATACCCAGCCAAACAATCAGTTGTGAGGGTAGAAAAGGAACATTTTTATTTTTTTAATTTTTTAATTTTTTATTTTTTTATTTCAGCATATTATGGGAGTACAAATGTTTATTTACATATATTGCCTTTGCTCCAACCAAGTCAGAGCTTCAAGCATGTCCATCCCCCAGATGGTGCACACCACACCCATTAGGTGTGTATATGCCCATCCCGTCCTCCCCCCTCCCACCTGCCCGACATCTGAAGGATGTTACTACTATATGTGTACTTAAGTGTTGATCAGTTAATACTAATTTGATGATAAGTACATGTGATGCTTGTTTTTCCATTCTTGTGATACTTCACTCAGTAGAATGGGCTCCAGCTCTATCTAGGATAATATAAGAGGTGCTAGATCACCTTTGTTTTTTGTGACTGAGTAGAACTCCATGGTACACACATACCAAATTTTATTAATCCACTCATGTATGGATGGGCACTTGGGTTGTTTCCACATCTTTGCAATTGTGAATTGTGCTGCTATAAACATTCATGTGCAGGTGTCTTTTTTATACAATGTCTTTTTTTTCAAAAGGAACATTTTTAGACACACAAAGTTTCAAAACATTTATCCTGATACAAAATTTTTAGGAAACTTGGAGAATGTCCTACACCACAATGAAAGATTAACTGAGAAAGAGGAAGACATGAGATACAGAAAACAGAAAATCCACCGAGGGTGAGAGGGAAAGGAATCCTCAGGAAAATGGTGAATGGACATCCCAGAATGACAAATGTGTATCAGACAAAAAGGATAACTATTCCATCTGGAGCATGCCAGAGCCTTCAAAAGGGACTGTAAGATGAAATAATGGCTTACTTAGTATGAACAAAGACATTAAGAGGTGATTAAAATGACCAGAAGAGAGTTTGGGTTGAATTTCTAGCAAGTCACAGAGAACTCTGCAAAGAAGAAAACAAGTGGATGATAATTCCAAAGAAGAAACTAAAATGTTGCACAGGAAATTTACTGTAGTCACAGTTTACTACATGACTCAGCTCTGAATAACATATTTAGTCATAATAATAGAAGCACTTAACATTGATCTAACCATATTTGAAGGATGGGAAGATGGTGTGCAGGGAAGAGGCAGGAGGAGAAGGCAGTAAGTTTTCATTTTTCACAGTGGAAAATCAATAGATGATACTTGTATCATCATGGTTCAGTCAGGGACAGTCACTGGGTGTTATAGACAAGGGATTTATTATAGGAATTAGATCTTACACAGTTGTGAGAGGAGCTGAGGAAGTGAAGTTCTGAAAAGGAAATGGGAGGACCAGCGGAATCACTAACATGTCTGAGAAGCAAAACATGCCCAGCCACCATAGTGCCATGGCAACAGGGAAATCTGTCGAGAGGTCTATGGAAAGCCATTGGCTCTACAACTAGGCATTTGGTGGTGGGCCTAGTGTCTCTGTGGGTCAGGAAGAAGAGCAGGACCCAGTGCAGAGGAGAGTGAATTTAGCTACTACCTGCTATGGACCTCTGCTGCTGCCCCTCATTGCATCTTACTGTGAAAAGTCTTAACCATTGTTTTATTTCTGCCCACCCCCATCTCAAGTAGATTCCTCTTTTATGCAGCTCTAACTCAAAATCATTACACAGCAGGAGCTCTGGGAAATACAGTTCCCAACTGAACCCAGATGACACAGTACAAACCATAACAGTCCATCTCTTGACAATCTGGCATTCAATACACACCTCTTTTAACCACATTTAATTCCCTCATAAAGAAAAAAGCAAATTTGTTTTTCCACATAACATGGCACACTTGTCCACAAAAAAACCATATCGACCTTTTCCCCAAAAGAGGATATACAAAGTCTCACATATTACCCCTTTATTCATCCTAGGGTAATATTCATTCTTTTAGCTGAGTCACATTCATGCTTTCATATTCTGTAGTTTAAATACTGAGATATAAGGTTGACTGCAGTTAACACATCTTATTTTAGATCAAGGAATAGGAGATAAAAATATTGATCTTTGATATTCATATCAAATCAAGGCAGAAATACTTGCAACTATTATAGACTGTGTTTTTGCAACTAGTCATATGATTGTAGCTGGTACTTACTTTTCCCCTAGGATTGAACTAGGTGGGCCTCCTACTAATGTTTTACTTGATTTGTATAACAGAAAAACTTTCAGTCTGGCTTACAGAAGTGTAACTTGAGTCACCACACAATAGAGAGTCGTAGTTCTTTAACCAATCCCAGACTGGAGCCAGTTCCCAGCCCCAGAGCTCCTTGAACCAAGAGGAGGTCAAATCTCTGGACCTAGCATTTCACCGTAAATCTTTTTTTTGTTTTGCTTTTGGCCTTCCCCAACAGGACCCAGGACCATTTACTCAGATCACTGTGTTTCTGGGAAGGGGAAATTACCAGACTTTTGGGAACTACTAGGAATTAGCTCTAAATTGACATTAATTTCTTGAAACCCAAAATGTCATTGTGGTCCACCAGACTAGGGGCTTATGAAAATTAGGTGATAATTGGAATATTGGCTTGGGTTTATCTTCTAGTGGACCTAGTTTATCCCAAAACCCAACCCATATTTATTTCTCCAGTTCTGGATTGAATAGAGTAGACATACTCAGCAACCTTAAGAACCCCCACATTGGTTCTCTGACTTGTGTATATATTTTTTTATTATCTTTAAAAAATTTTCCATATTGTTCCAAGGTTAAAATGGCTTAAAGAGAGGCATATAATACTGCAAAATAAAATACATTGAAAATAGGTGAAAAAACAAAGTAGAGGGAAAATAAGGGTAGAAACATAAAAGGGAGCAAGAAATGAAACCAGTACATAAAGTGTGTGATGTAAACTCTTATAGAGTTGCTGAGGGTAAGCCACAAATTTGCTCTTGAGCAGTAACATAATTCATTATAACCATAAGTTGAAGACTAACCAAGTGCTTAGGAGAGGTGTATCTATTTTAAATATTAGTACTGAAAAACTTCATGGAAGGATATTATTACCTGTTCGACTGTCTATTCCAATTAGCATAGCTAATTGAGTTTCCACAAACACAGTGAAAAAAGACATTCTATTTATATTAATGAAAACTAAGCCTAATTCTTAAGATAGCTGAGAATCTTTGTGTATCTCTTGTTAACTGGGTATAGTGACACTTCCTTCCAGCAATCACATTCACACAAAAAAGAATGAAAATGACACATATTACTTTAGTTCAAAAGAGTTCAGGACACACAGAATTAAATAAGGGAAATAATTTTAAAACTTCTGGTCAAATCTTGAGTGTTCTCTTTTGAGCTGGTCTGAGTTGGACTTCCTTTGAAGTCAACAAAACTGCCTCCTGGATTTTTTCCATAGTGGTGGAGAGTAAAATGACAAATAAGCCTTATCACATCAGTCTACAGAAGAGTTCTCAAGTGGCAGAACACAGTTTTTAACATTTGGAGGAGTCAAATATTTACACATTTTTCAAATGTTAAATAAGTGATTATGATGTGGCTTTTTGAAAACAACTAATGGGCCTGGATAAGGACTGGTCAGTGACCTTGTTGAAGATCTTTCATATTAATTTAATTACTTCACACAAAATATAATACATGAATATAGGCTATCACATGCAGCTAGCAAAATAGACATTCTGATTATATCTAACAGGAAAAAATATACTATCAATATTGACACAATGGCAAAGATGCCATAATTTGTTCCCTAGCAATTAAAAAATAAATTCTAGATTGGAAGTGTGCATATGACATTAACAAATATCAACAATGAATAAAAAGATTGTGGGAAACTTTAAATCTGAGAATTTGAATATCAGATAGCATAAAAGATAAGAGAACTCTAAATCAATTAGCTAATGAAAACAAGAATCAGTGCCAAAGTCAACCAAATCAAATTTATGTGAACATAAATAAAGCTTCAGAAAAATTTAAATCTATTCTGCTGTAGCTCCCATTGTACAGTCATAACATGGTTGTTAACACTGAAAAAATATATTAGAAAACTCCCAAACGAAAATTTAAAAACAATACCATGGGGAAAAACTTTTTCAAGTATAACACTGAGCTATAGCAGATAAGATTGGAAAATTGCATTACAGAATAATATTTAAATATTTTTGATATATTAATATACATCAAAAATGTTAAAGGACAGATGGGAAACTTAGAAAACTATTTGCAACTCAAATCACAAAAGATAATATATAGATACATGCATAGTCTACAAAATAAAAATAAATAACCAAGAACACAATAGAAAAAGAGGCAAATTATATTTTCAGGGAGTTCATGGAAAAAAAATACAAATGGTTTGAGCATACTAAAGACATACATAATTTCATTTAAAAGAAATACAAGTTAAAATTTTACTGAGATATCACTTTTTACCTATGAGTATCAAGAAATCAAAAAGTTTTGGCCAGTATTTATGGAGATAGGCATTTTCATACATTGCAGTATAAAACCTCTGTGGAAGAAACATACATACACACACACACACACACACATCCAACTGTTTGATCCAACTTTTCTACTTTTAAGAATTTATAATGCAAAGGTAAAATGACCCATGAAAAAGTTAATTGAAACATTGTTTACAATAGAAAAAGAATGAAAACAATCTAAACATCTATCACTAGGGGGCTGGCTAAATATAACCATACAATGAAATGAAATGTGATTGTATAAAAAGAACAGGAAAGTTCTCTAGAAAATGATGCCAAATGAACTCTAAGATACATAAAACAAAATCAAGGTGCAGACTAGTAAATACAGTATTCTACTAGTTGCATAAAAGATAGAAGGTAGAATATATTATATATGGAAGAATATATTTTATATATATACATACATACATATATGTCATTAAATATGAAATGTCTGATTTTGAATCAAAAGTGTAGTTTATTATAGCTCAATCAAGAAGCAGTGCAATTAATCAAGGTATGCACCTAAATTATCAACACAGTTTTGCTATCTTAAGGGTAGCTTGTTTATGCCAGCAGCAAAGAAGCCTGGAGCTCAAATGTTGATGAAATCACAAAAGGCGTTTTCCACAGCTTGTTGAGAATTGAATATTTTTCCTTGCAAGAAGTGGTCCAAAGCCTGGAAGAAGTGGTAGTCAGTCGGTGCAAGGTCTGGTGAATATGGTGGGTGACAGAGAGTTTCCAAGTCCAGCTGCTGTAGTTTGAGCAGCATTGTTTGTGTGACATGTGGTCGAGTGTTGTCTTGCAAGAGGATTGGCCTGTCTCTATTGACCAATCTTGGCTGCTTAGTTGCAAGCATCCTTATCATTTCATCCAGTTGGCTGCAGTAGACATCCACTGTAATCAATTGACCAGTTTTCATTAAGCTGTCGTGGATAATACCGGCGCTGGACCACCAGACACCACTAGGGTTTTTTTTGATAAATATTCAGTTTTGGACTGTGTTTTGGCACTTCATCTTTATCCAACCATTGTGCCGAATGCCTGTGATTGTCAAAAAGAATTCATTTTTCATCACATGTAACAATATGGTATAGAAATGGTTTCGCCTTTATGAAATGCCAGAAAAGAAAGGCAAGCTTTCAGATGATATCTCTTCTGACGCTCATTTAATTCATGCGATACCCATCTATCGCTTCTTTACCTTGCCTATTTGTTGCAAATGGTCCACTGTTGTTGGAAGAGTAGCGTCAAACCTTGCTGCTAATTTATGTGTAGGTTGAGACAGATTCCTTTCCACTACAGCTTTCAGGTCATCATTATCCACCTTGGTCTCAGGTGGCCCACATGGCTCATTTTCAAGATTAAAATCACCAGAACGTACTGTGTATTCATTAGCCACATCCTTCCCAAACACTTCATGGATATTTCGAGCTGTGCTACATTGGTTCCATGACGGAACTGATATTAAAAGATAACATGAATTTTTGACCTATCCAGGGTTTCACAAAAAATTGCTCTAAAAAAGGTGAAAGGTAATCACAAGCCAAAATGTGCATTTGAAAGATTCAGGATGTACCTTCACAATAAAAATAACACAAGAAGTGTCAAAGTGAAATGTCAGAGATATCAACTGCTAAACATAGTACTTATGGAAATCAGACATTTCATACTTAATAACCTAATATATTCTTCCCTCTCTCTTTGCTTGAAAAGCAAAAAGCTTATCCAGTTACTTGCTTTATAAGCACAAAGTATCTTAGAAGTATACTCAAGACCTGGAAAGTTATACAAGAATAACTGATTATCTCTAAGGAGGGGAACTGGCTGCCTTGGGGAGAGAGATGGGAGAGCTTTTTCCTTGTATGCCCTTTTGCAATGATTGAATTTAGAGCTAAATGAATGAACTGAAAGTTAAAAAAGTAAAATACAAATGTTGCCTCCCAGCTACATAACATCATCCCCCTGGACCTTCCCTATCACCAATGAGTGGTATGGGGTCAACCTCCTCAGTATGCTCCTCTGTAAACAGACACCAAGCACAAGTCTATTTACCAAGCCAGTTTAATGAAACTACTATATAAACTCAGTTTGCAGAAAAAGTCCACTGAGTCTCCAAGATGGAGAAACTGCAAGCCTTGAGCCTCAATAACACATTCAGAGTTTAGAAATGAAAGGAAGCAGAGATATGGGATTAAAGTTAATGATAGTTTAGGAACTGCTAGCGTTGTACTTTTTAGTAGCAAGAACATTCCTGGGATCTTGAAATCAGGAGAAATATTCAGTGAATGTAAAAAAAAAAGTCTGCATTATCAACAAATTATCCCCAAAGCAATTAAGCGTTAGAACTAAGTGTGACAGAGTTTTGAGGTCCAGTGGTGTCCTCTAAAAGGCAGGGACAGACAGGAGGGAACACAGGAAGAAGGAATTAGGAATCTCCTTTTCTCCCAGAGCCTATTTTTGTCTTACTAAACTCATTAACCAATTTTCTACAGAAGTGGTGCTTTTAAAATTCTTTTTCATGAACTGAATCTCGGGGTTCACTAAACTGAAAAGCATGTCTGGTTAAAAAAATATCAAGTGTGCAATCCAAAGGAGTAAAATTCTGGAAAGTTATCTTTGAAGGGATAAGGTTGAAAGTGGTCTGTAAATTTAACTACGGATGACAGTGGCTAAATATTCTTTCTACATGGAAAATCCATTCCTAATGAGTTTGTCCTCACACTGGTTACTCTATAACAAACTTCCCAATAAAATAGAAAATTGATTGTAAACCAGAACATGATAGAGGTGAAAAAGACCTTGGTCTAATTTCCAGAACATACAGCCAAATAAACTGAGATCCAGAAAATTGCCCAAAGTGACCCAGGGGATTAATGGTAGCGCTAGATTTGCTTGGTCTTTTGTTTATTTTTGCCTTTAAATATTTTAAAGGACACTGATAACGATTGGTCTTGAATGGATCTCAAAGCCATACAGGCAGGCAGGGGGCTTATTTAGAGAAGCTTCCCCCCCATATGGATTTAACTCCTTCATAAGTGCAATGCATTTGTTGTGTGCATATGTGCTTATATTTGAGAGGAATTAGTATTTATGACGCTGGAGAGATGTTTGGCATCATATCAAGATCATCAAGGAATATCAAGTTATTATGCCAAATACTGGGCCACTCCCTAGGCTGAAATGTTTCCAATTGCTTCCAAATTCTGTGATAAAAATCAAGGACTCAGAAAGCTGAGAAACAGATCCACTGTTTCTGCAATGCGGTTTGTCAACTCTATTTGTGCCCTGTGGGCCAGTCTCAGGGCTGGATTTTCTTATCTATGAAATGGGGACAGCGACCTCAACTCAGATTTACTTGAGCATTCTGAGGCATGCATAAAAGGAATAACACTGAAATTCTTGGCACAAAAGTATTGCTATGTAATAGTGACATCTGTAAAATAGTTATGGATAGGCAATATGGGATGGTTAATGGTTAATAAACATGGCTATGTTAATATTCTTGTTTCTATATGATTGTCTTAAGTTGCCAAATCTCTGAACATTTTCTGAAACTGAAGAAATAGAAAAGCAAATTTAAATACTATGAAATGCTATCATAATAACATGGTACCTGGGAGCATATCTATAGAGTCATCCAAACTGCCAGGGTTAACAGCATAAATTCTTATCTTTTGCCTAAGAGTAAATATATTCTTTCCCACAGTTCTGAATGCAGGACAGAGGATTGCACCAGAGTGAAGTCAGGTAGCATCATGTGTATTCAGTGTAACACTTTGTTAAACGGAATATCTCCCCAAACCCAGGGCACCTAAAATTTTAACTCAGCAGACTTTGTGACTGGGAAAAGGGGGGAGGAATTTAGTGGAAAGTGAACTTTTCTTTAAAGAATCATGCTCCCAATTTCTTGAGTACTGCAAGCAAGGGATAGCGCAGGTTTTTCGCAAGTTTTCCTGGAGGAGAAACAAAGTCAAGAAATAACAGTTCAGAGGGTGGATAAGCAAAAGCTGTTGGAAATACCCACCTCCTCAAAATGATGATGCGTTTTAATCTCAGCTGCGATAATGTCTCTTCTTGTAAAACAAGGCCAAGATGTAAACTAAAAAGTGGCAGAGGTGTGGCCTATTGCTCAAGTTTAAACTCTGCTTGTCAGAAACAGCAGTCTCAGCCGGGAAAGGTTTAGGAAAAGGCATCAGCCCTTCAGTCAGATCCCCCTGCAGGAAGGTGGCCTCAAGGTTGGAACAGATCCCTGAGCGCTAGAGAGGATGCCTTCGGGTGAACAGCGGGATTCCAGGGGCCCAGGTAGGTCTGGGGGCGCCCCATGATCCCATCTACTCTTCAGTTTAGCCCCCCTCTCTTGGAAAGCCCGGAGAGGATTTGTCTGGAATTAGGCTCCATGTAGGCTGTCAACGTTCTTTAGGACCTCAGGGAAACCCAGGCGTTTCTGGCTTTAGGACCCAGGAACTCCCAGGCAGCCTAGACTTAGATGCCTTGGACCACAGCACCACCTACTTATAGAAGCATCCCGAGCCTCTGCCGGTCTGCATCTCCATCGGAAAGTGTGCTCGCCACATCCCTTCGGATCCCTTCGACCTCACAGTAGGGTTCCGTCTCCTACAGTTTGGAAAGGGAGAAACCTTAGCTGTGAAGGGAACGTGTAGAGAGCTCGAGAAGCGGCACAACTGCACAGGGCGCAGAGTGAGAGCGGGCGCACCCTCGCCCGGGGATCGCACTCGCTGGCGGGGACAGAGCATCCCAGTGGCTGCAGATTCGCTCGCTCCTCCGCGCTCCTGCCTGGCGCCGCCCTCCCGAAGGACCCTCAGCTCACGCCGACTCCGCGACAGCCACCGGAATCCCAGAGCTGCCGGGAGCTCCCGGCGGGTCTCGACAAACTTTTCCCCAGCCCACGTGCTAACGAAGCGGCTGGCTTCCCGAGCCCAGGATGGAGCGCCGCGCCTAGGCACGCCGCGCAGCCCGAGACCTACGCGCGCACGGTAGGCGACCCACACCACGACAGTCGCGGCGCTTGGGCACCCCATCGTGGGGACCCACGGGCCAAGAGCGCTCTTTTAACCCCGCGCTCTCAGTGTCTTTGGAGCTCCCTCCTTTCCGCGAACGCCCACACAGCGTCCTTTCCCCCGGGTGGGAGCCTATATAGCTCGGCAGCGGTTGCTAATTCACTGATTGTAATCACCTTCCTCTCCAAGCCGTCCGCAGCTGCGCGCTCTGGATTAAGCTGTTCCGTGGCTCGTGCCGGGCGGTAGGCTCGCTTCCCCCTTCTCTCCCCTCTTTAAGTCGGGACGCGCGAAGGAGCAGCTGCCTCTCCATCCCCTACCCCCCTGTTTCTCGCTCCTCATCTCTCAGGTTCCCGGCGGAGAGATGCTGATCGTGCTGAACTGACCGGTGCAGCCCGGGGCTACTGGAGACTCTCCCTCTGAGTCCTCCCCAGCAGCGCGGCCGGCGCCGGCTCCTTGGATGAGCGCTCCAGTTCCCCGACTTTGAGAGGCGTCTCTCTCCCGCCCGACCGTCCAGATGCAGTTTCGCCTTTTCTCCTTTGCCCTCATCATTCTGAACTGTATGGATTACAGCCACTGCCAAGGCAACCGATGGAGACGCAGTAAGCGAGGTGGGTCACTCTCTGCGGATGGTGCGTGGGGTACGGGGGTGGGTAGGCTGCTGCGGCGCTCACTCGCGCCCCGGCTCAGGTGGGCAGGACATGCTCTCCGCCCCAGCTCTGGAGGGCCACCGCTCCTTACTTTTAGGGCCGGGAGTTATGCAGAATGCTCAGTCTTTTCTGTCCGTTGTAGGCGCGGGGAACGGGAGCGGGACGCGCCGGGAGCCCTGTGAGTCGGGCGTCTGGCTGGCGCTCCGGGCTAAGTCGTGCGGTCCGCACCCGCGTTCGCCTCCCAGCCGCCTCTCCTCAACTCTTCTTTTCGGCCGCATTTCTTACCAGGCATTCACTTTTCTTGTTCTCTCTCTTTTTGTCCTCTTGACCATCTTCCCTATAGGGGATCTTTCTTTACCTTCCCCACCCACGTGCGCCCCAAATCCCGGCCTAGTATCGTGTGTGTGTGTGTGTGTGTGTGTGTGTGTGCGCGCGCGCGCGAGCTGCGAAGGTGTATTAAGTCGAGGGGGAGGACCTACGCTTCTAGGAAAAAGAGCAACATTGATCTCTTTTTCTGGAACCTGAGAGGAGACGAAAAGTGTCTGAATTGAGTGGCAACTCATGCGCAGGTTTTCTGGGGTGTGCTCGCCTGCAGAGTGATGTTTTTAAAACAGGCCCCACTTCCTCCATCTGCTTCCCTCAAAAGCAGCTATTTTGGAGAAAGATTTCTGTTCTCAATGAAATTCACTTGCGGCTTTTTGACCGCTCCCTCCCTCTTCATCACTTTGTGCGTAGCAGGGAAGGCGAGTGGAAGCCTCCAGAAAGGTTGCAGAGAACTGGTTTCCCACAGATTTAGTGTGTGCACATTTCTGCCTCCGAGTCCTGCTGAGGCTGCAGCTAATCCGACTGCATTTTAGGGGAAGGGCTGCTGGGCACATTAACGTCTTCTGGGGTATTTAACCATAAACCACGCGCACATTGAATTATCTGCGCAGGGAAGGTGCGCAGCAGCCCCTTGCAGGTACCTGGAGAGAGCTGTCTTCGTTCAGCAGTTAGAAGTTTTGCGCAGTTAGCATTTGTTGCAAGGTTCGTGCATCTTGATTTCTGCCCCTGCCCCCAATAAACGTCTCACTCAACCTGTGATGTGATTTGTTTATAATTCATTTTATGTAATCTCCGGTCGGTCCTGCATCCAGATTTTGCAGAGCGCTTTTCCAGTCTTATTTTTTTTAATGGCTTTTTAGGACGTCCTTACGCTGTTCTCACCTACAGGTAGAGCTAGAGGTTGGCCCACCCGAGGGCAGAGCTCCAGATAACTGATGGGGTGCGACTTCCGTATCCTCTGCTCTCCAGTTGTAGCTGTGTATGTGCGTGCGCTTTGTAAGAAGGATCCCCCACCTTTCTCTGCCCCTCTCATTTCTGACATTTGGAAGATGCTTCTTATTTTCACAAACTATTCTACAAAAAGAGAAATTTCTTCCCAGAGAACTTGATATTGATACTTGTCTTGAAAAACCCTCTTTTCATCTCCCCCCCCAACACCAGCTCCCCGGGCTCCTTTTCCCACCCCATTATTTTCTTTCGAGGTATTATTCCGGAGAGCCGTCAATTTTTGATTACACTGTGGTCAGAAGTGTTTGGAGAGGCTTTTCCTCTTATAAGCAGAATTGCTGTCTATTTAGTTGAAAAAACTAAAGTGCTCAAAGTTTGCAAAATACGGAAATATCTAAAACCCTCAGCCAAATTCTTGTTTATTGGATGACTTACTAATTCAGTGGTCGCTTTCTGATCCACACTGCCTGTTCCACTGTGGTCGAGTGGAGAAGAATCAAGCGTATTGTTTTAGTGGAACTTAATGCGGAGATGCTGTTTGGAGAATGACATTACAGCACTCCTGCGGCCAGAAGGGATACTGCACGCGTCGCTCCGCAGTGCCCTCCCGTAAGGTTCTGCCTGTGCCTTCTTAGGTATCTGAAGCAGAACGTGCTTATTTCAAAGCTTGCTTTTAGCAAAATCTCTTATAATAATTACCATCCACATCCACAAGCGGTGAAATTTAGAAACTCAACTCTCTAAACTCTAGAAACTTTGGCCAAACCAATCTTTCGATTTAATAAAATTCAAATACTTTCAAGCACATGTAAATTGGTGAGAGCATGAAAAAAAAATCTATCAAGTTTTTTTCCTCCTTCTTTCTCAACAGATGTCCCTTCCCAAATCCGAAGTCTCTGGCTAAAATAACTGTGGTCCTTAAAAGTGACCACACTATCTGTGCTAACAATGGGTGTACTGTGTTTTTAATTAAAAGTGGAACTACTTAAAGGCCTGGCTAGACAGTGTAGGGTGATAGTAGCTTTTCTGCTTTGCAAGGAAGCTTAAGGATCGCATTGTGAGAGTACTGAAATGAATAGAGATCTAACTCAAGTTGTGTGAATTGTCCCTCTTCACAAACTTAAGCTGGTTTTAATTGATCTCATGTTCACTGATTGATCCTGCACCAATTGTTGTGCATACCAAACAATTGGCTTTCCCCAAAAAGACTGATTTAAATTAGTTCCTTGGTGAATGCTTGACTACTAGCCAAATCATATCAGCAGTGACAGTTGACATGCTGGAGCCTATTGTGGTACCAACATTTTTCCTTTTTCCCCTTTGTTTTGGATGGTGGCAGTTAAATATTTTCTAGGAAGAAAAGTGATTAGTACTTTAAAAAAAGGTGTTGTAGCTTAAAAGATTATTTTCTTGGCTTTGTGCTATGATGTAGGCAGCAGTGGTACCAGGACTGGTTAGGCTTACCCCTGGGACCTGATTCTTTTTTCTTTTTCTTTTCTTTTCTTCATATTCCATCTGCAAATAATCAAACCTTCACTGTGGAGCATTCTCAGAACTCCTTTGGCATTATATTTAGTCTGCTCTATGATCTCAGATGCTCCATAATATCATTTTCTTAATGAAATAAAATTCTTGGCAGAGATCAGATAATTTAGTCAGTTAAAATCAATTGCATCCAGTCTGGAATAGAGAGCAAATATATCATTTAACTCTATATTTTATTTTGAAATATAACCAGAGGATTGAGACAAGAGAACGTTGACCTTCTCTGCTTTTGGACAAAACTCTTGGTATGGGGGAGACCATCAGAAACAGCACCGCTAGTCACCTACCACTTTTTCTTCCCCTTATTTTGAAAACAAAAGCATAACATAAAAATACATTTGATAGTCGCTAATGGGGACCAGCTGCAATAAGTTTTTCAATTAGGCACAAAGACAATACAGCCCCGAGAACGAATCTTTTTAAAAGGGGAGACACCTGCCAACATTTTGAAAAGCTGACTGACAATTCATGTTTTGTCTGTATGCAACAGTATTAAGATTTGTTGACCCCCTCACCCCACCTTCAGATTATAGTCCTTATTAGCTACTGTTAACCCCTGCTATCTCTCTCTCTCTCTTGTGATTTATTTATATGGCAAATGAGTTGATTACTTCTGTTTTTTTGGAATGGTTGTAAGCCCCATTTCAGGCTGAATTACTGAAAAGTGGCTAGACAAATCATAATTTTATTGTGGTCTCCTGGAATTTCTTGAGCTTGATGTGCAATAACTTAATCTTGTATCTCCTTCATTCTGTTTATATGCCTAGTCATATTTTAACAAGGGATTTGTAAAAACTTCTTGACAAAACTCTCTAAAAGCAGCAGACTTCCAAACTTATAATTGGTGTTTCTGGTGGTCTGAGGTAGGGGGCGTGCTGTGACAAGTGTTTCCTGCTATATGGCCTTTTCTATACTGAAGCCCTGGCTTCTCCTTCCTCCGTAATTCCTCACTTTCACAAAATTAGATTTGGCTTCTTCCACGAACATGAAGTGTTGATCACAAGTAATGTGGTGTGTTTCTGGTAACTGAGGTTGGATGAAACATAAACATTTTCTCTTAAGCCTTTAGAGCTAAATTAGTGTTTGTATTTTAAAAAATTTAATGAAGAGATTTGGAAATATTTGTTTTTTACAAGTACTTTTAAGTAATTGATTTCTTGTGATATTTCAAAATACAAAATGGCACATGGAACATATTAACCTACACTTAAATGAAAATGTTACAAAATATATTTTGTATGCTTGCTTCCTTTAAGTTCCGAAGTATTCCAGAAAAACTGATGTTATGTTTAACTTTGCAACATAAAAATGTTCGTTCTTTTCTTTTTCTTTAATTGGTTGCTTTTTTCCAAGCATAATTGTACAGATTTTTCTGGTCAGTGTCTTACCACTGCAGGGAGGTCAAAGTTGCTATGCCCAAATCAACATTGTCCTTTGCCACTGAAATTTGGAAGTGATTCAGAATAGGTGACATTCCCTTAAGTCTCTGGCTTTCTTTATCTGCTTTTAAAATGCAAGTTGGATAGAATCCAGTATTTGCAGAAACCACAGGTTGGAAATGACACTTCTAATTCCTTAATGCAAAACCACTTCTTGATTTATTTAGAGACTAACTGGCCAGTTCATGGATTATCCAGGGTACTTCTACCTTCTTCCTTCCAACTGACTGCCTTTAAACCATTTTTTATTCCCTGGAAAAAAGTACTCTTATCCATCCCAAGTCCAGGAAATAGAAGACAGACAGATCTTTTGATATCATGCTTGATAGCCGCCATTCTAAAAGGAGGTGGTAAGCTTTGGGATGACAATAGTTTTAAAGTTTCTGTATTTTTCAAGATGACATGAAGTTTATTATTTTTTTCCTTATTAACTGCAGCACTTCAAGGGTTGATCACTAGATGAAGATGATGTACCATGTCTGTATTTGTAAATTTCCATATTTTCAGCTGGAATAAATAGGGAAGGTGCTAACACTAAAGTGCATATCTAACGTATATAATTACATAATAGGGAAGATATATACACACGTGTATGTGTGCTCATGTAGAGAGTATGGCAAGAGGAGAGTGTGATTATGGAGGATTGGGTATTCAGGACGAAAAAAATATTTCATTTTTTTTTGGGCTCTCCCTTCTTTTCACCTTTTTTGGATGAAACGATGGGAAAGGGAGAAAATAAGAATGAATAAGGATAGTGTTGTGAATGAATAAGGATAGTTTTTACTCTTTCCAAGGCTCGCCTTCTACCTGTTGTCTCTCTTCTAGGACCTTTTTCTATCGACTACCTTCTATTCAAGCATGCTGCTGTCCCTCTAATCCTCAAATTCTGAATTTCCTCCCTCCTCACATCGCTTTCTGATATCTTCCCCTTTTATTCACTTCTACTCTTCCCTTTTCTTGCTTTTGAAAATCCTGTGTCGTTCACTCTTCAATACTTTACAGTCTGGCTTCCACCTCCACCCTTTTACTGAAAGGATTTCCTTTTCTTTAAAAGTTTTTGCTTTTTAAATTAGTCTTTTTAGATTCATAGCAAAAATTGAGCTGAAGGTGCAGCGATTTCTGAAAGGGGTTTCTTAATGGTCATCCACGTTCCACACTTGCTTCGTTGCCTACTCCCATGTCATCGCAGGCCCTGTTACTTGTTCTGCACATGTCACCCCTGTCCAGAGAAAGCTTCTTCCTTTGGCTATTGCAGTACTTTTGAGTTTTGCCCCCTACTTTCTGCCCAATTTCTCATTCAGAGTGGGTGTAGACTAGTGTTTCTTCACGTTTATTCTTTTCCTTGGGGGATTTTACCGATCCCTGTTTCTTCAACCATTATTTGCACATAGAGTCCATCAACTCTAGCCTCAACTTTTCTTGGCTGTGTTCCTTACTTCTATTTATGGAGTTTCTATGTGCCAAGGTTGGAAACCTCACTACCCACTTTGACTTTTCTGTTGCCTCTTTCATCAGTTCATTATTGCTTAGGCTATACCAGGTTAGGGAGTTTACATCCAACCCATCCTTTCCATTCCCAAAGGTATTTCCTAACTCAGTCCCTCATGGATGACTCATCCTCCAGCACCTACTTCTTCCTCACTCCATCCTTTACAATATGTTGCCACATCTAATTTTTCTCCACCACAGATCTGATCATGTTACTTCTCTGCTAACAAACCCCACACCTCCCAGGCCTCCATATCGACTGCAGAATAAATGCCAGCCTCTTTCAGGTGGCAGTCAGGGTCCCCACCATCTGACCAAAGCCTGTTTCCAACCTTCCACCACCCTGAAAGCAGTATATGCTTAAGCTATCCCAGAGTACTACTTTTCAAGGCCTTCCATGGGTTCCCAGGCTTTTCTGCTGTTGAGCACGTGGTGGTGCCCAGCTTCTAAAAAGCCACTGCTTCTGTGAAGCCTTCCTGAAATTTTATTGCCTGCATTTCTAAAGCCAAAGGCAATCATTCTCTGATATTTTCTAAGCCTTTTGCACTGCTCTTAAAGGACGTTTATTTCCCCCTTTATTCTGGTTATTTTTTCAGTTGTCTCATCATATTCTAAGCTTTCTGTGGGACAGAATTATGACGTCTTCATCTTTGTACTCCTCAAACTGTGCTTCCTCCACAAGTTGTAATTCAACAAAAAGTCATTGTATATGAGAGTTTGTTGTTTACCCTCACAATTATTTTGGTGTCTTAATGAGATTTTTTTTTTTAAATTTGAAGTTCTTTGCACCGTTGAAGTTTGAGTGAATGAGTAAATAAAAGCATCCCAGCCCAGTACTCATTCTGAAGTTTCTTCTGATAATTTCAGAATTTCACAGAATGTACTAGTGCCTGTGTGTATCCATGTACTTGTTATTTGAATGACTAAGTATCCCAAGTGGCAGTGGTGATCTTGGAGTAGGGTGAATCTCAGGGGCCTGAGTTAGGAAATATCTTTAGGTGAATTTGGGGTAGGGTAGGTGGAGGGATAACATATAGTTTTAAAAATACTTCTAGAGAAAGGGGAAATAAGGAATTCTCATTCCCAAACACATTGTCCATATGAAAAATTTTAGAGGAAAAGAAAAGGTGGTATTTACTTTCTAAGACTATATTCATATTAATAACATAGATAAGTTAGTACAAGAAAAAAATCTGAGTTGTTATACTTATGACTTTAATATAGCTATGTGAACATACCCATGAGAGACTCAAGTTTGTGTATGTGTGTGTATTTTAGAACAATTCTGTAGGTATGAAGAGACCACATAGTTCTTCTTGCGTAGCACCTTCCAGGAGAACACTGACATTTCACTGCCCTTTGAAGGAGGTGGGACCTGTTTGACTTATAAGGAAGGTGAGCTGCTTATGGAAATGTGTGGTTTTAAAAAGTAACAGTTAAGATCAACACCTAAGTGAACATACAGGAATAACATTTATCAGGGATCGTGGGACAGATGGGCGGGGGGAGGAGGGGATGGGTATGTACATACATAATGAGTGCGATGCGCACTGTCAGGGGGATGGACATGCTTGAAGCTGTGGCTCCTAGGGAAGGAGGGGAAAGGCAACACACATAACCTAAACATTTGTACCCCCATAATATGCTGAAATAAAAAAAAAAAGGTAACAGTTAAGTGGAAGAGAGCTAGAATCCAACTCTCCTGAATTCATTGGCTTTTCCTGTGCACAGTAAGCTTTCAATATAAACATTAATCTAAAAAAAAGCAAAAGAAATCACCTTTGAACCCATTCAAAAGTCTCAAACCAGAGACTTTTATGGAGCCTTGGAACTACTACAAGTCATAATTATGCTAATGAAGTATATAATATTAAATAACTGAAGGCTGAGGGGGTGTAGTAATTGAGGGGCAGACCATAAGTATGCTTCAGTAAAAATTGACATACTTGCCTTGCTAAATTTTTTTGGTCGTTCTTGTATTTGAGTTATAGAAATCTCATTTTTGATATGGCAGCAGCCAGAACAAAAATGTGACGCACCTGTATGTGTGTTGATGTCTGTATATGTGTTTGTAGGTGTGCCTATATATGCACTTTATGTTTATACATCTCACAATGTCAGAATAACCAATAAAGGTAAGAGCAAAGCTATTAAATATTCTTATTTTTACTCTAAGGAGAAACTAATTATGGGCAAGTTTTTCCCCTTAGCTAGTTGTTTGGGGAAAACCTTTATATTTTACTTACAATCTCTTCAGTTTTTATCTCCTGCTGACATTATAGTAAGAGAAGTTATAAAATACAGGTTATCTTGCTCAGCACTTTCTTGGGCAGGGTTTCTTAACTTGTAGTCCAAAGGTGGGGCTAGGGTTTTTGTAAGCCTCCTGAAATTAGGAGAAAATGTTTTTCTGTTTCTTTTTGGTTTGTAGGGACAAGATCTAGAGCTTTCACTACAGCCTCAAAGTGGTCCAAGGTTCATCCCTTTCAGGAGGTTTTAAGAAGCATTGGTTAAAGAACAGGAGGTAGACCTTCTTAATTACCATGATGCCAAATGGCTGCCTCACATTGATATTAGATATTTGTTTTTTAGAAGTTTATTTTCTTCGGGTTTTCTAGCCGTATGTCATGTGTGTGCTCAACAATATGTGGTCACCTTGGAAGCACTCTCAAGATTTCAGTAAATAATTACTTGGCAAGTAATCCCCTACTCAAAGACAATAATTGTTAAATTCTCCTCTCCATCCCCCTACAGAGTTTATAAAAGTACAGAATAAATACACAATATAGGAGTTTTGTTAAAACTTCTCATATGGTCTAATTTTGATCTCATTAACAAAACAGTTAATATGTAGTTTTAGAAATAGCTGTTGTTTTCCAGCTGGTGAAATCCGGTGCTGGCATTGATGTGACTTGATGTATCATGCTGCCAGTTCACAGAATGGCCAGAACCGAGGCTTAGCACTCTTCAATTCTGGCCAACTGGGCTTCTGCTAGATACTTGCTTCTATGTCAGTATATTTTAGAATTTTTGCACCGTGATGGCTTTAGTCTCTCTGCTGCTGGATACAACTTGTCAACCAACCACCTCAGCAATTAAAATGCACAGACCGACAGAGGGCACACTTTGCATTCTTTTCCTTGTGCGTTGTTCTCTAGTTCTGTAGGATTTGTGCTAGCTTTGCTTCGTCCTGTTGGTGCAGGTGGCAAGTCTGCTCTGTTCTTTCCATTGATACTGTGATCATTTTGATGTCATCACAGAGAGAAAAAGGAACAAATAAAAAGAGTGTTCGGTCTTACTGAGTATTTCTGGTTTGGGTCCCTAATCTCCTTTGACAAGACCTCACCAAAAAGCAAACTTAACCAACCTCACAATTTTAATATTGGTGAGACAGATATTAAAGCTAGAGGTTGCATTCGTTAACCTGCAAGTAGATTCCAGCTTCTACAGCCACTTTGGAAAACATCAGGTTTTAAAAAATTTAAATGTTTTCCATAAAGTGCATGTCTAAAAGTTTAACTGGTAAAGTGTAGAGTTGCCCAAATAACTCTAAATTAATCTTTCCCAATTGTTTTCCAAAGTCTTATTCTTTATGGAGAGACCCATTTCTTTCAATGGATCTCTCATATTTTAGCCTTTTGCGAATGGTGAAAATTGATCTTATTTTGAAAATCCAAAGTTTAACTTAAAAAAAAAAGTTCTCTTTCTTCCTTGTGTAATGAAGTCTTAGGGTTTAAAAATTCTCTGGCCACCTCATTGTGATTCACCTCACATGCTGTGTTCTAATGCCTCTTTCTGGTAGTCAAAAGCAGGCTTTTAACTTTGAAGGATTTGTGCTATGTCATCATTGACCTGCACATTTAGTTAATCACTCTTTCCCCCCCCCCAAGTCTTTGAAGACTTTGCTTTGTCCCATTGGTTCAGCTGGCTAACCTGCTCTGCTCTCTCCATGAAGTGTAGTTGAATCATAGTGGGATTAATAGCCTATGACCAAATGACATATTCTCTGCCCACTCCCCAAAATATAACCCTTTGGGTTAACTGCAGTATTTGTTGTTCTCAGCTCTTCCACTGTCATAGAAGATCTTTGAAAATTGCCCTGAATGAGAGACCTTTCATGTCCCGGTGGATTGGGAAGAATTGCTCCTAGGGCTCCTATCCATACCTTGAGTAGTCATGAAATTAAAACAGTCCTGGTCTTTGACTTGTCAGGTCCTTTGGATAGTTCTTGTAGGAGGAAGAATACTCTATTAAAATTAATGCTCATTTTGGTACTTCTTGATGTTTTAGAAGTTTATTTTCTTTAGGGGTGTGTATATGTTTAAGGGTCAGGTTTATAGGGAATTTTGAGGGACTCATGTACTAGTTCTGGGCTTTTCTGAGTAGATATGAGGAAACAGTAAGAACAGCTGTGAGTTGGGTAAATGGCATGAGTAAATTGGTTTAAATTTTATTTATCCAAGGATCCTGATATCTATCTAAGAGAAATCAAAGTTGTCCTACCCATAGCATTCCTTCCACCCATGAAAGGTATCTTGTGGCCACCCTCCTTCCCCTTTTCTCTGGTAGAGAAAGTTTGTTAGGGTCAGGAGACTAAGTATTTTGAAAACCACTGGTGTCTGATAAGTGGACAGCTGTGGTTCCCAGAAGCACCATTAGTGGGCTGAGGTTAGTTTGCTGTGGAGTTAGAGAAGCCATTTGCACCCCTCCTGGTGGTCAATACGTCATGCAGTGGCCGACGCAATTCTTGACGGAATCCTGTCAATTATGAAAGTTCTTCTTTGTCTCCTCTCTTAAATTTTACCCTGAAAATTGATCTGCAGCTTCAAAACTAACTCTTGAAGAATGATTGTACAAAATCATGAGTTTAGTGTAACTTTTCCCTATGCAGAAGGAAAGATAATTCTTTTGCAGCTTGAATCGCTTTGATTTGAAAGTGATTCAAGTGAATAATAACTGTTCTAAAGGCCTTGGCATGCTTCTACACATCAAGCAGTCATCTTTTAGTTGAATTCAGAGAGAAAGGTTTGAAGAAATGGTAGAGACTGGACCTAGGGAAAAGAAGAAAGGGCAGGAACAATATCACTTCTTCAGACATTTGAGGCCTGTCATGTGGAGAAAGGATGTGAGTTATTCCACTTTTCGGAGTTAAGGCAAAATGAAGATATTTCGTAAAGATTAAGATTTATATTTAAAACACTGTTCACTTGTGGAAGAGACCCTTCTTTGGAATCTTTGACTCTGAAAATTGCTGTTTTCTAGTATCAGAGAGCATCTCTTGAGAGTGTTGTAAATCAGGTGACTGCATTGACTGCAGAGGACTCTACGGGCCACTCACACTGTGAGAGCCATTATGTGAACATCCGTAATGCATGTGGCATCTAATAGGTACTTTAATATAAATTCTTGTTGACAGCTATCTGAACTCAAATTATAAGACTTTTGCCTTCCTAAACAGAGGATACTAAACAAAATGGCTACTTTCGATTCTGCATCATCATTCTAAACTTCAGTGATAAATAATACTATTGAATTTGGACATCATCTCAATTCTTACATGACCATGATGTCAATTTGTGGAATGTTTCATTATAAGAAACTCTGAGATTTCAATACAACTTTAACCAAATGGATTATGCCACACAGATAGTTTGCTTTGTTTAATGGGTTACTAGACTGGAAGATAAAGAAGTATTTGACAAAAACTTAATATCTTGCACTTATGAAAGTATAAGAGGCTTAATCTTTTTGGACAAGGTAGAGAAATGGATGTGTATCATATTACGTTGCTTACTTGAATTACATTTGGCAGAGGGTAGCAAATAATGTATTGATGCTCACTTTGAGAGAATCCTCAGGTATAGTAAAAGACCCTGTCTTCAGCCTTGTTTGGAACAATATTTTGTTAATGATTTGGCTGAAAACAGATGGTACTTTTGCACAATATGAAGTTGAACAGGACATTTAAAGTGTTGGCTAACTTGTTAAAAAAAGATCTCAATGCCTGGGGATGACAGGATGAATTTACAAATGAAATCTTAACCAGAAAAATGTACAGTTTACTCTTTAAGATCAAAGAACCAACTATGGAAGAATAGGATCTTGGAGACAGGGAGTTTTCATTGATTTCTTTTTTCTTTGACTCATTCTGAAGTTACGATGTGATGTAGTTGCAAAAAGAATTGGCTGCATTAAGGGAAATACTTACCTCAATTCAAGAACAAAGCAACTGGAGGTCCCCAGCCCACACTCATTCATGTTCCATTCTAGATGTCATCACTTTCAGAAGTGTATTGGCAGCACGTGTGGTACTGTATTAGTTTCCTAGGGCCACTGTAACAAAATGTCACAAACTGGATAGCTTAAAACAAATTTATCATAGTTCTGGAGGCTAGAAGTCCAGAATCAAGATGTCAGCAAGTTCATCTCCCTGTAAGACTCTAGAGGAGGCTTCTTGTCTCTTCCAGCTTCTAGTAGCCTCAGGTGTTCCTTGACTTGTGGCAGCGTAACTCCAGTCTCTGCTTCCGTCTTCCCGTGACTGACTTCTCTCTGGTTTTGTTTCTGTTGTAAGAACACTAGTTTATATTAGATTAGGGCCCACCTTAATGACCTAATGTTAACTTGGTTACATCTGCAAAGATCCTATTTCCAAATAAGGTCAGAGTTACAGGTATTAGGTTATTAGGACTTTAACACATCTTTTTGGAGTACACGATGCAACTCGTAAAAATACTATTTCCTTCAGACCCTGTAGTCCTTTAAATCCTCGTTTTATTTTCACAGTGACACTGTGGAATAAATATTGTTATACTATCATAATTATTAGTAGTAAAACAAGTAATAATTGCAGTAGAAGTAGAATGATTAACAGAGGTAGGACCACTGCTCATAAAGGAAGTGCTCATATTAATGGCACTTCCCTGGACTTGTGCACATGGTGGCCATGAGTGAGGATGCTTTAGACATGGTTTATAAGTGTGTAGTATTTGGAGTAGGTAGCCTCAAGTTCCTTTCCACCTCTGAAGTTCTATGAAGCTACATGAATCCAAAGAGCCACCTGAACATGTTTATTACTTCTTCAAATAAATCTATGCTGCATATTGGCTTCCTGCTGTTCATCTCTTTCAGCTGAAGCCAAACATTTAGTTTAGCTGCCTTCTATTGAATCAGCTAAAACCATTTCTATTAACTGCCCTCTAAGAGCTGTTAACACCCTTTATGGAGCATTTCTGCAATCTCAATATCGTCTACTGTGCATGGCTTCCGGTGTTAGGGGTGTCTTACGCTAGTGCCCTCTGATTTTGAGTAATCTTAAATATCAGCATTGCCAAGGAGCTTGGTCTGTTCATACTTGTGTACTATGTATAAAGTGCTAGTGAGAACATTCTTTTAAAGGTATTGTGAAATTTTTCAAACATACAAAAGAGTAGAGTAACATAATGAAGCCTTATACACCATTACCTAGATTGAACAGGTATTGAGATTTTTGCCACACTCACGTTATCCATTCTTTATTTTGTTTTACTTCATATTGGTTGAAATGCTGTAAAGAAAATCCCAGACATTATGACACCTCGCCTTACTTTTTTTTTTTTTAAGAGACAAGGTCTCATTCTGTCGCAGGAGCTGGTACAATCATAGCTCATTGTAACCTTGGAATCCTTGGCCCAAGTGATCCTTCTGCCTCAGCCTCCTGAGAAGCTAAGGACTATAAGCATGTGCTACCATGCCCAGCTAATTTTTTTTTTTTTTTGAGAGAAGCAGGGTCTTGAACTCCTGGCCTCAAGCAATCCTCCTACATTGGCCTCCCCAAATGCTGGGATTACAGGCATAAGCCAATGTACCTGCCACCTGCATATTTCTGAATGCAGTTTTACAAATATAGATCTTCTCACCAAACTACAATGTCATTAACATACCTAACAAAATTAGTTATTCCTTGGTACCATCTCTTAATAATCAGTATATAATGGATTTCCCTAATTGCCTCAAATGTCTTTTTGTAGCTGGTCTGTATGAATTGGCATTCAAATAACACACACTCATTGCACTTGGTTGGTATGTGCCTCAAGTTCCTTTGATTCTAGAGCAATACTTCCTTCCCACCCATTTTTCCATAACATTGACTTATGGAAAAAAACAGGTCAATTTTCTGTAGAATGTCTTAACATTTTTCTACTTGCTTCCTGTTGGGGTCATTTAACTTGCTCCTTTATCTTCTATATTTTATGTTAACTGGAAGTTCTCCTTGAAGGATTAATTAGATTCAGGTTCAACTCTTCTGGCTAGAACACCTCACAGGTGATGCTGTGTGCTTCGTATTACATCACATCAGGAAGCACACAATGTCCTGTTATGCTGTTCTTACTGATGCTAAGATTAACCATGGGGTTCATGTAGTACCAGCCTGATCGCTCCATTTTAAGGTTCCCATTAGCCTTTCATCTAATGGTTTCTTCCACTGATGTTTGTCTGAATCATCAGTTTCATTAGGAGTTGCAAAATATTGACCTTTTTTTTTCTTCCACATTAATTAGCTGAAATCCTCCTATTAAAAAAAACCTTTTTTCCAACAGTAGGTATTTTGTTACTATGAAATACAGTTCTTATAGGAAAAGCAGGCAATAAACTTAATTCTTCCCCTTTAATTTCTGATTTTCAGAGAAAGGAGTTGATACATGTACGCTGGGGCAGTGGGTCGACTTCACTACAAGTGAATAAAATGCTTTGATTTGTGTTGAGCCATTGCCTGTCAGATGGAGGAGGTGAAGTCTTCCAACAGTTTCCACTTACTGAAAGAGTAGTGGTAGGATGACATCAAAAAAACCTTTTTGGCTTTTGCTAAAGGAAATGAAATGCAAACCTTCTGGCAAACCTGAATTCTATTAGACATCTTCTGATAATGTTTTCTGTTAACAGCTTTCAGAGAAGCTACTAAGTGAACATACAGCAGCTTCAGCGTGGTGTAATCTGAGGCTCATTGGGTAGAAAAACAGTACTTTGTGCTACTTAAACACCCTCTGGAAGGCTTAGAGAGGAGAGGAAGCAAAATATTTGAGGAGATCAACTGGATGTTGTAGAATACAAGTAAGGTCACCTGAGAAGGATTAAAGTTTTCACAAAGCTTGACCTGAATGGCAGCTAGCCACTCACTTAGAGCTGGCTCTCCCGGCCCATCAATGGCTTGTCTTTTGCTGTGCAGTCTTTAACATACAGACATGTAAAGGAAGGGACTACAGATTGCATGTCTTCTGTGGTTAAGTGACAGTAAAGTGTGTGTGTTTTTTTTAATTACCATTCCTCCTTGTTATTAGCTGCTGTGTGTCTAATTACAGAAATCTCCTTTATTTAAAACCTTAGCTCATTGTTACTCATCAAGTTCCTATTGGTATAGTTTTTATATGACCCATTGAATGATACCTATAATATGTACACTTAATTTTACTATCTAGTGGAGTCAAATTTAATTCACACAAATGCCTGTTGAAAGGACTAAATTAAAGAGCTTGTTATAAGTTTTGAACACTAACATTATGAATATACAGCATTTAATATGTGGTTCATAAAACAAACCTGTTGCTGGAGTAATGCAACACTGTAGGTGTGTGCTTTTCTTACTAGTAAAGTGCCATCATAATATATTTAAGAGAGCGAAAAGTAATGCAAACTGAAGAAATTGTTTATATGGCAAGCCAGGAAATAGAACTAGGACTGGCACACTGAATGAAAAGATTCTTGGGAATGAAATTTTTCTCTTCAACCTGCATAGTGTTTTTTGTTTGGTTTTTTGTTTTTGAGACAGGTTTCTGTTGCCCAGGAGAGTGAAGTGATGTTGTCATAGTGCACTGTAACCTCAAACTCCTGAGCTCAAGCGATCCTCCTGCCTTAGCTTCCAGAAAAGCTGGAACCATAGGCACGTTCCACCATGCCTGGCATATATAATTTTAGAAATGGGGTCTTTCTATGTTGCCCAGGCTCCAACTTGCCAGGTCTCAAACTCCTGGACTCAGTGATTCTCCTGCCATGGCCTCCCAACGTGCTAGGATTACAGGTGTAAGCCGCCATGCCCTGCCCTGCATAAAGTTTTAAAGTAAGAGAGCAAATGAGCTATAGCCATTACTCAGGGCCAATAGTTTATGTCCTTTATATACCTTTGCTTTTCCAATTTAGTTTTTGAAAATTATTTTGGCAATACACCCCGTGCATTGAGATATTTAGCTGTTTTTTCTTGGAAGCAAATGGTAAAAACTGTACTGTCTTTGTATAAGTAGTTGATTTTTTAAAAAAGCCATATACTACAGGTTTTTAAAGAATATACACCCATGATCTATTCATTGTTGGAAATCTGAAAAAGAAAACATCACCATGAAGAAAGTAAACCTAATAACAGTGTTTATCACTGAGTGACAAGATTAACATTTTGTTTTTTATCCTCCTAGATGTTTTGCCCCTTCTACGTAAATATAAAATTTTGAAACTTAATATATCAGAAGCACTTATCTATTTTAATGACATTATTTAGAATGTCTGCATTATGAGTTATTATTTAACATAACGCTTTAAAATTTCCTTATTGTTGGACAGTTAAACATCTTGGTATTAAGTTTTTATATTAATGCTGCTATGAACATTCTCATCTTTTTTCATTAGGAATAATTTGCGGAACTAGGTGTAACAATATACTATAATCCTTACATTTATTGAGTACTTGCTATGTGCCAAGCATAGTTCTTTTTTAAATTTTTTAACTTTTTATTTTTTTATATGAAAAATTATTTACATGCAGAGGCCAAGGCCTGAGCGGGCAGTCTAAGTGCCACCCAGGCCACGCACCTCCCAGTTCTTACAGCTACGGGTTCCGTTGTGTGATGGTGAGCACTCCAGACTCTGAATCCAGTTCTTACCACTACATATTATCTTACTTAATCTTAAGATGACCTTGTAGGGTAGACCTATTTTTCTCCCATCTTACAGATGAAGAATCTGAAGCACTGGAGGGTAAATAATTTGCCCAAGGCCACAGAGCTAGTAAGTGGCAGAGCTAGAATCCCCATCCAGGCACTCTGACTCAGCCATGCTCCTAACCATCGTAATGGAAATGTGAGGCTCTTGATCTCATTGCCAGTTGTTCTCTAGAATAGTGTACTGATTCTAAGAAAAATAATTTTTCTTTTCCTTCTTTAACATCTTGTTGGACTGTTCCTGCTGAGGATAAAAGGAAGCATCTCCCTTATCCCTAAGAAGTTCTTTATTTAAATAGGGAAACAAAGACGTTCTTTTTTTTTTTTTTTTCCTGGCTTCAAATAACATTAATATCTACTTGGTTATTTATTCCTTGTTTTTTCCATCAATTTTTGTTACATCCCCTTTTTCATTATGTTTCGAGTTCCTTCCCTCTAAGTCTGTTGCCATTTTGTAGGCCAGGCTGTCACCATCTCCCTCCTGAAACACATCAGCAGCCTTCCGACTAGTCTTGCCCCATAGGGCATCCGGAGCATTTGATTCCCTCATTTGAATGTTTCAGTAGATTGCCATTTCACCCCACATAAAACCCAAACTCCTGGTCCAGCCTATGAGACTCTGGGACCTGCCTGCTGCCTGCTTCTCCAGCTCTCCTTTGTCATCTCGGTCCTGTTGGCCCTCTTTCTGCTTCTCAAACACTCTAGACTTCCTTCTGTCTAGGACCTTTGCATTTGCTGTTTACTCTGTCTAGAAAGTTCTCTCCCCATCCTTTTCATGACTAGACCCTTTCTCAGTAACCGTATCTAAAGCAGCACATTTTTCTTCTTTTCCATTTTCTGGCATAAACCATCAAGGCCAGGATTGGAGTGAGGCAAGAGGTCGGGGGGACGTAGAACCCACATGGAAGGCATGTATTTCCGTGCCTGAGGCTGAGTACCTCCTGAGTTCTGCTCTCCTAGAGCCTCGCTTATCTCACCCTACTCCTGGCTCTGCCCTATCTACTGCTTATTTCTTAAACACTCTGGAATTTTCTCTATTTTTCTCTTTGTTCCTGTGACAGAAAACACTGAGTGTCCATCAAAATCCTTTTCTTTTGCCTCTTGGGCATGTAGCTAGTTGATGTTTCCCACCCACCCTTGAACTTAGGGGTGGCCGTGGGCCTGAATTTTGACTAGTAGAATGTGGGTAGAAGCAATTTCTTTGCTACTTCCAGGCCTGGCCCCAAGGAACCTCCTAAGAGAACAGTCTCTCACTGTCTTTGTGTCTGCCACCCTAGTGCAGAGGACCTAGCTTTTTCTCTGAGCCCCTATAGGACGATAAGACCACTTGGTGAAAGAAAAAATTGGAGTCTCTGAATGATTCTGTGAAAGTCTCCTGCTGTGTATCTGCACTGGATCTTACTTGAGCAAGAAACAAACTTCCTTTTTTGTTAAGCCACTGAGGCTTGTTTGTCTCAGAAGCTAGCATCGCTGACTGATACAGGCTGTCTTGGCCCCACCGCAGCTTTTGGAACATTAGCTCCAAAAGGGTGGGAGCATTGTTCATGTTATATCACTAGTGCCCAGGACAGTGTTGACCCTGTTGCAGGTATCTAAGAAGTATTTTTTAAACAAATAAATGCAGCATATAAATAGTGGTATGGAAACAATTTGAGAGAATGTCAAAAGAATGATACAGGTAGGATGTGTCTTCTGGGTTCTGAGGGGAAAGGAGCGCTGTGGAATAACTCTAGGAAGAGATTTCATGAAAACAGTGATTTGAACTACCTCTTAAGCATAAAGGATTCACTGTTTATAAAGTGGTCCTTACGTTTGTTAGCCACAAATGTTTTGAAAATATATTTCAAAGGTACAGCGCAGTGATTTCACGCCAAAAGTACAGAATTTTCAACAGCAGCTCAATACTAAGCCATATCAAATCACTTAAAAAATTTTTAAAAATCACTCCATATTTTCAAAACATCAAATCATTTTTATAGTTGCATGCCTATAACTAGAAAACATCTTTTATTTCTTACTGATCATTTCCAATATGTTTGAGCTTTTAAGGATTTCTTAGTTGATACAACAGAAGTAATATCTGCTTTTATTACTGATATAGTGTAATTCACTGATGTTTGAAGTTCAGTACATCATTTTGCTTGCCTAGTGATAGGAATGTTAGCTTGGGGTTACGATCTTGTGACATTCCTTGTAAGAATGTCCGTGGGCTCTAAGGAGAGGGTATTTTTTGCCATTGAATGGCTGATGATGGGAAGGATTTTTGGTCAAGAGTAAGGATTTCCAAAGTTTTAAGAAGAGAACCTATTTTTAATTTCTTGGAAGGCTTTAGGTTCTGGGCATACAGGATGGGTCCGAGAAGAGTGACGACTTCTGAAGTTTCTGGATGGGCTGTGGTGGGGTGGGGAGTGTGCCCCTTCTACCTGTGGGTGCCTTTCCACCAGGAAGTGCCCCCTGCAAAGCCATTTGAGGACAGAATGTGAGGTGGAAGCAGGTGGCTTAGGCTTTACCACCTACTAGAAGATCAGGATATACAGGCTCAGGACCCTGGTTAAGATGACAGTGCATAAAATCTGAGTCCTTTATTCCTATTTGTATCCTAAAGTCACTGCTAAAGTAATGCCCTAAGTTGTCCTAACAAGCAACACTTCCCTAGCTCTGCCACCAACTCACTGTGTAAAAGAGAACTTAAATTCACTCTTTTGACCAGATACCTGCCTATTTAAAAAGTTTGGACTAAATGGTCCCAAGAGTCCTGCCAACAAAATTCATGTTTCTGTTTTTCATTTGGTACAAATGTTAACACTGACTAAATTTTTTTCATCTCTTAATTACCATGTAGTGTTGAACAGATCATGTCATATCTCTGTGCCTCAGTTTTTGTATTTGTGAAATGGGAGTAAGAGTAGTTACCTAGCTTATAATTTTGTCATGAGAATTAAATAGATGGTACATGCCAAGTCCTTGGAACAGGGTCTGGCACAGAGCAAGTGTGCAGTGATCATTAGCTGCTGATAAATAAATTTCCCACTTGCTTACTCCATGGTTGTTTCTTGCTCATATTTGCCTACCATACCCATCTGCATATGTTCAATTTCTTGGTTTTCTATATGATCCAGTTCCTGTATGATCCAGCCTTATATAAATAGGTTTATTTCACTGAGAATGAATCACATTAAAAATACTGCACCAGCTGAAAAAGCTAATTTTTTTAAAATATTATCATAGCATTTTTGCTTTTTAAAAAAAAAACGCATACAAGCCAACATAACATGTACATTGCTTAGTTTGGTATAAGTTACTAATAAACTAGGTTGGAAATGCCCAAAGAAAACACTTGAAGAAACTAACTTAAATTTACTTAACCCTGGTTGTACATGTGATTTGAATTCTTTGAGAGTTTAGTAGAATATGCAGATGTAAGTGGCAGGAGACTTTGGTTGGAGTCCCACATGAATGTCAGCTCTCATCATGACAATAGTCTTTGACTCTTTCTGGGCCTCCTATTGTAAAAGAATGAATCTGAGTATGTAATTGTTACTCCCCCTTCTGTTTCAAAATGCTCACTGTCTTTCCATTTTCTGGGATGGTATTCGAACCTACTTGGTTCAGATGTTCCACTTGTCCTTTCAAAATGTCTTATATGGTAGATCTGGTAAGACCCTGAGTCTTCTGCCTTGCTCTGAAAGCATTCATGCATCTTTCTCTACACATTGTTATTTTTATTGATGAGGCTTTTAGGAAATAGGTGGTGTTTTTAACATTTAAGTCACTTGACATCTCTTAGTACCTACATCTTCTGTACACTTCGAGATGTAGCCAGTTCAAAGAAAAACTTAAATTCTTTGCAGCCTTTTTTCCCCCTGCTGATGGCGCTGTACAACCCGAAACCTTCACTATGACAAATTTGAAGTCTTAATTTCAACTCTTATCCCCACCATCCACCTGCCTCTGCCTTGCTCCTAGTCAGCTTGCTAACTACCAGTGGCATACTATCTGATTATTTTATAGTAGTAAGCATCCTATTTTAACATTTAGATGTGCTTTAAAAAAAAAAAAACTAGGTTATTAAGTATGAAATGTCTGATTTCCTTAAGTACTGGGTATGACCGTTGGTATCTCTGACATTTTACTTTGACACTTGTTTTATTATGAAGGTACATCCTCAGTCTTGCAAATGCACAGTTTTGGCTTGTGATTATCTTTCAAAAAAATTTTAGAGCAATTTTTGTGAGACCATGGGTAAGTCAGAATTTTGTGTCATTTTCAAATATGAGTTCCGTCTTGGAACCAATGCAGTGCAGACAGCTGGAGATATCAACGAAGTGTTTGGGAGGGATGTGGCTAATGAATGCACAGTACATTGATGGCTTGAGAAGTTCTGTTTTGGTGATTTTAATCTTGAAAATGAGCCATGTGGGCGACTTGAGATGAAGGTGGATAATGATGAGCTGAAAGTTGTAGTGGAAGTGAATCCATTTCAACCTATGCGGGAATTAGCAAGGTTTGATGTTACTATTCCAACAATGTTGGACCATTTGAAACAAATTGGCAAGGTAAAGAAGCTGGATAGATGGGTAATGCATGAATTAAATGAGCATCAGAAGAGAAATCATCTCAAAGCTTGCCTTTCTTTGCTGTCACGACATAAAAGGTAAACCATTTCTACACCATGTTGTTACATAAAATGAAAAATGGATTCTTTTCGACAATCACAAGAGTTTGGCACAATGGTTGGATAAAGATGAGGTGCCAAAACTGAATATTCATCACAAAAAGCTAATAGTGTCTGTTTGGTGATCCAGTCAGTCGATTACAGCGGATGTCTATTGCAATTGGATGAAATGGTGAGGATGTTTGTGATGAAGCAGCAGAGATTGGTCAATAGGGATAGGCCAATCCTCTTGCAAGACCACATTTCACAAAAACAACACTGCTCAAACTACAGCAGCTGGACTTGGAAACTCTGTCACCCACCATATTCACCAGACCTTGCACCAACTGACTACCACTTCTTCCAGGCTTTGGACCACTTCTTGCAAGGAAAAGTATTCAATTCTCAACAAGCTGTGGAAAACTCCTTTTACGATTTCACGGCCACTCGATCTCCAGCCGCCTTCATTGCTGGCATATGCAAACTATCATTAAGATGGCGAAACTGTGTTGATAGTTTAGGAGCATACTTTGATTAATTGCACTGCTTCTTGTTTGAGATATAATAAACTACACTTCTGATTCGAAATAGGACATTTCATTAAACATTTCATATTTAATGACTTAATAGGTTTTTATTCTTTCCCTTAAAATTTCAATTAGTTTTTCTCTCCCTGCACCAAATGCATGCTTGGTGAAGTTAAGGGCACAATGGGGCTAGGGAAGGGTTTGCTCCTTGCTTAATGCCCTGCAGTGTTACTCAGTTTAGCACACATTGTACACGTGGTTTTGATTTTTTATGGTGTAAGAGGGTTCTTCACTTGTTGATCCGTTTGTGATACGTTGCTGTAGCCATTGCTGTAATTAATCTCCCAGGAAGAAATCTGAAGGTTCAAGTCAGGCAAAGGGAACCCAGAAACAAGCAGATGAGCAACATTCCCCCCCACTTACTTGTCCCACCCCAGGATTATCTTGTCCTTGGGGATGGAGATAACTTTTCCTCCCTGATCTCATTCCATCCCCCCACCCCACCGCCCAGTGCAGAGGGTGGTGAGATGGGGGCAGACGATCAAGCCCAGCCAGATTTCGAGTCCTGTTCAACATTTACCAGGCAGTAGCAGCAGTTTTCCCTGAAGACTCTTTCATTTATTTACACTTAGAACATCTTTGCTTTATTCATTCCAAATGTGATTTTATTAATGCCACCTTGCCTTTTTTTGTTGTTGTTACTTTAAACCATTTTCACTTTTAATTTTGATTAAATGAAATAACTGGAAACATAGAATAGAAAAATAAACATCTACACAATACAGAATAAAAAATTAATATCTTGTTATTTTCTTCATCAATCTATATGTACCTGCCTTTGTTATTTTTAACAGATAAACTATAGATATTTAGTATGGTCCTATGAAAGAAACAGTGAATTATTCAAGAGGAGGGATTTCACTCTTGCACAAACTTTTTAAAATTAAGCAATATTGTAATTAACTCATCTCTACCTCTAGTTCAAACTCTTATGAAAACTAATATTCCAGCAATTAAATACTTATGAGTTAGAATAAACTTATTTTCATTGGAAGCCTTTTCTGTAGGGCTGTGGAAATTCTATTTGAAAATGCAATAGGCCAAGTGCGGTGCTTCATACCTGTAATCCAGCATTTTGGGAGGCTGAGGCAGGAGGACTGCTTGAGTCCAGGAGTTTGAGACCAGCCTAGGCAACAATGAGACCTTCTCTCTACAAAAAATAAAGAAGTTATCTGAGTGTGGTTAGGTGTGCCTGTAGTCCCAGCTATTCCGGAGGCTGAGGTGGGAAGATTGCTTGAGCCCAGGAGTCTGAGGCAGCAGTGAGCTGGTAATTGGGCCACTGTGCTCCAGCCTGGGGCAACAGAGTGAGATCTTATCTCTAAAAAAGAAAAAAAAAATTAAAGGAAAATATAATAGATATAAAATATGTCCTAGAAACACAAAAAGTTTGGAAGGTCAGGAAGACTTCCCAATGTTGACTAAATAATGGAAAAAGTGGAATAGTAAGACGTCTAGTATTTTTTCCCCCTGAGATTATGAAATTATGTACATGAAAAAATTTATTGTAATTCCCAGTTTGGGTGGGGAATGGGAAGGGAAAAGACCTTGTGTTCTTTCTAAATGTAAGGGTTTTAAAGGTACAGTAAGTTCTAAGCTATTTGTAACTCTAGAGAATGTTTTGTTTTGGAAAGCCAAAATTCCAGGTAGATGAAAATGATGATTTTAAGTGCTGAAACTTCAAGAAACAAATACAAGTTTTTAAACATTTATTTTCCTGACTCACATAGATTTCCTATAATTTCACTGTTACTTTGTGATTTTGTTATCTCTAGTTGCGGCCATCATGCTATTGTGCAGCCTAGTGAGAGATGTAAAGGCAGATTGATGTTGGCAAGTTAGCTCCACTCCCCCTCTCCCCATGTTCCTGGAGTTTAAGTCTCTCATGGTTTTCTTTCTTACAAATTGACATGAAGCATATAATGAAAGGCAAGATGCTCAATGGATAGCACCCTTGGCCAACTGGTTGTTACCAGTACCTACCTCCTTAGGGTAATTGTAAGGATTAGACAGCAATACCTAAAAAGTGCCCAACAGAGTACTTAGCACATGGTAAGAACAAGAAAGTTTTAAAGTCATTTTCTGCAGAATTATTTAACAAAAACACCGATGCAGGTCCCTCACACCTAGATATTCTTTAAAGAATAAAGAAAATTATTTATTGTGTTAATCCTTGAACTTGTGCCATTATCTTGAATGAATGTTAAAACACAATAGACACAGGGTTTTTAAAAGGCAGCCACTTTTTTACTTCACTAAGTTTTCATGGAGTGAGTGGAAGCATTGCCTGCCAACCTTTCAAGAATTCTCCTAAGCATATCTATATGCGATTTTATTTTTTATGAAACAAATATTTTCTGGAGGTGTTTTGAAGAGCACTATGGTAAAGCATGCCATTTCTTCATCATTAGCAGAAGATAGCACTGCTGCTGACAAGGCATGAGGTCACAAATTTCCCAGAGTTCCTCTTAACATACTTGGCACGGCCTCTGACCTATGTAGGATTTAAAAATCGCAATTTAAATATTTATAGCAAGATTGAAAGACTTGAATAATGCTTTCTCTTACATGATTAAATTTCATTAATAATCCTTCATATCCTGGCCAATGCCCATAAATTATATTCAGTAATATTGAAGAGCAGCAAGGTGGTAACAATATTACCAACTGCTAGTCTTGCTTCCGTGTGGCGATCGCTGGGAAGGAAGTGGCCTGCTGGCCGCTGTGCCCCGCTGAACACACTCGCGTCTCTAGGTGCAACTTGCTGCTTCTCATTGGCAGCTTCTAATCTCATCTTCGCTGTTTTCTCCTTTTTCTTTCTCTCTTTTTTGACTTTTCTTGTCCTTTTCCTCTCCAAATACTTGCAATCAACTGTTGTCCTTGGCAATGATGAGGAGTTTTTTCAATATTTTCTGCTGACTAGGTAACAATTGAGTATTTTGTCTGTACAACTGAATGGTTTATTTACAGAAAGCCTGTGATGTGGATTGCCTTTAATAGTTGTTAGGAGAGGGAATTCATAGGACGAATATTTAAATTCTTGTCTGCTTTATGTGTAATTTGGCGGAATTGCATCAATACTCTGGGTGAGACTTGAATTACAGACTTGAAGCAGGCACTGTTCCAAACCACTGGTGTGCCTGTGCAGTTAATAGAGCAGGTGTTTTTTGTTTTTGGTTTTATTTTTTCAAATGATGCTTTTGTCTCAAGATGCCCATTTCAGTCCAAGAGAAAAGTTCACATAGCTGGTTATGATATAAGATTGTTCTTTCCCCAAAACACATGGTTTAAAAAAACGATCAGTGACCATTTTCATTGCTCGTCTTAGTTCTCTTTATTTTCCCCTTTACATCATATCATATTCACGTCTTAATGGTTTTGTCTACTACTGAATAGACAATTTTCTTCCTTTCTAATCTTTTGAATAGTCTTAAAAGAAGTACTTGTTAAATGTTTCATGGTGTATGTGGTGTGAGCAAAAATCTATAATTGTTCTTGATTTGGACATTTCACGAGGCAATCAAACCCCAGATATTATAAGCCAAGATAAATGATAGCACATTTTATCTTTGCATTTGTGAAATCTTATTACACTGTTCTGCAAATGTATAAACGTTTTCTTTTCGTAGGGCCCTAGGCCTAAATTATAGCTGCTCATTAACAAATGGTTTCCATACCCTGTGAAACGTGTGTGTGGGCGAGCCTTATTCAAGCAGCCGCCACCATCATTTGCATTGTCTGGAACAGGAGTGGGTCATTAAGCATTTATCCATACCTGTCTTGGCTTTTTGCTGCTTCAATATAAGAGGTGTTTCATGTTTTATTGAATATTTACTTATGTGGGCCTGAGAAGCAGAAATGCTCTACTTGAATAAAGTGAATAAAGATGGTAAGGTAGGAAGGAGGGATTTAAAATATGTGTTTTACATTACACGGTTTAATTCCAACCATATCTACATGGTTGGATATATATATCTATATATCCTGGAGTGCCGACTCCATGGCAGTCTGAATGCAGTAAGCAGTTAGCAAATTGTTCACATGTTTTGCCCTGCAACACACTTACTCAGATGTAGGAACATCTTTTACTGTTTAAGATGTACATATCAGTGTAACATATACAGACAAGATGGCTATCTTTTAATGTCTAGAAAACGTGAACATAATTCAGGTAACCTTGTATTGCAGCTACATGCAGCTCAGACATTGCTGTTCGCACCCCCCAAAATGGTAATATTTGTGAGTTTTGGTGTTTTTGGATAGTGAATGAAACATACGTCTTTATAATCCTGAATGTATCCTGTTACAAAGGGAGAAAGGAATTAATGTTCTCAGAATGTCTGGATTTGGAACTGAGGTGTCTAATACATGCACTTTGTAATCAAAATATTAGTGTTATTTCTTGACCCCTAAAATTAGAGAATTTCTTTCTTCTTGATCACTTCCTAAAAAAATATGCATAGCTTTGTTTCCAGACTATAGAATCAGCGGTATTTTATAACTGTTCATAAACCTACTTTAGGATTGAGTCATCAGGACATATCAGCTTTTCATGGGACATGGATTCATAGAGCAAAGATCTGGTGAGCTTCTACTTGGTGTTAGGCATTGTGCTAGAAGTGATTACTTATGAGCCAGAAAAACAGTGCTTTTGTATTTTTTTTTGTTTGTTTTTAGTGGAATCTGATTATTTTTTTTTCTAAAGTTGATTTTGGTAATAATTCAAATGCAGCTCTAACCATGAATGTTCCTTAAAATCCCTGGTCATTAAAACAATGCTTTGCACAAGTGGCTCTTTCATTTCACTTTTCTATGGAGTGTCCTTGCCTCTGGGATGTCTTCCTTTCCTCATCTCTGCTCCGACAGCCATACCCAGGCTGCAGAACTTTCACATTCCTTCGCTTCTTGCCTGGCTATCACAGCTGTAAAGTTCAGCCAAGTTGTCATGCGTATCTCGTTAATTTTCTCTCAAATTAAATGTTGAATGAGAGAATGTTGGCATGCTTCAGGAAGAGAGGTGCTAAGACCGTCTTTTGGGTTTTTTCCAAGATACTTTCCCTCCACTCCCAAAGTATAAGAGTAAAAAGTAGAATCAAATTAACCATTCTGTAGCAATTTAACAAAAAGGATTTTAGACACAACTTTAGAAATAATTTTTCTTTTGTTCTTTAGTATGAACCCAGTAGTACTTCTTCTTTGGCGCTGTTAGAGAAACAAAGCAGAGGAAATATAATCCTTACCTTGCCAGAGCCAGAGAGACCACAATGGAGGTCTCTATATGGGTAGACCAGTACTTTCTACTCTGCTGCTGCTGCTTTTATCTCAGGGGTTAATGGGGGGGGGGCGGGGGGGAATGCATCGTTTGAAAGTGACAAAACATTAACATTACATGTAAATAGAGCAAGCATTTTAATCAAAACAAACTTCTCATTACAAATTGAGTACACTTACCCTTAAGGTTTAAAAGCCCCATTTATCAAGGCACTTGCTGTTACATAATTGCTCTTATCTTCCTCTTCCTCACACACAGGCTGCCTGAGGCTGTTTTCTCGGTTCACAGCCTCCGAGACTATTTAATGCTTCTTTCCCTCTTGTAATAATGGCTACCGTTTATTTTTGTTGTTTTTGTGTACTTAATGTATTTCAGCCATGTGCTTTACAGGTATTTATTTTTTCATTTGCTCCTTGTAACAGCCATATGTAGTTGGGATGGATTTTGAAGCTCATAGGCGAGGGGCTTACGGGAGCAGAGGTGAGGACAGAAGCTCTTACATCTGTCACATGAGGGGACCAGGATCTAAAGCTGGGCCTGACTCCATACAAAGCCTTTGATCACCCTGTTCCTTGTTTGTTTTTTTGCCAACATATATAGGATCTTGTTCTATTTAACTGACCTTTGACAAAATAATTTCAGTTACAAGACAGTACAATCTAATGTTTCATTTAGCAGCCACTGTTCCTCATACTCCAGCACATATTTTGGATTACGATAAAACCATTTTCCTTAGACATAGGTTTGCAGCTGTAAGTTTACCGTCCGGCCAAAATTTTTCCCAAGGGACTTTTAGATGAAACTTTCCTATGTTGCAACAAAACTTTACAAACCAACACAGACAATACGGAAAATTCTCAACACAAAATGCCAGGCCTATCAATCAGACAAATGGAAAACCAAAGGGGACAACTGCCACCCCAAACCGCGCCTCAGCAGTGCCCCAAATGCCCTGCCGTGGGGCCAAAGGTTCACAAATGGGAATCCAAAGAGGGATGAGAACCACCCCAACTGGAATGTTCAAAAACCCTCCCCAAATGGTGTCCTTAGTCCCCCCATTCCCTTGGAACCACAAAAGAGCTCCAAATTCAAACCAAGTCCCCAGCCCCGCTAAACCACTACATTTCCACTCACAAATGGTGCTTCTAAACCAACGGGGAGGTCTGAGCCACCACCACTCACCACAAATGGGTGGAAATAGGGTCTCAGCATCCCGAGGGCTTTGCTTACAAATGGCCATGGCTGTTGCGACATTTCCCAAATCTCTTTTCTTTCTCTCCAAATCATCAGGTGGGTCAGAGCTTCATCCATCTGGAAAGAAAGAGATGGGATTTCCTGGAGTGAAGTAGAGCCCCGGCAGCTGCTGGAAATCCATTTCTTTCTTACCCGAAGAGGTGATGCACTTAACTAATGGCTTTTCCTAGAGCTGCTCCATGCCTCTTTCGTAGGGTGCCATTCTCCCGGGAAGCCAATGGTCCCACCCAAGGGTGCCAAAATCTGTTACCAAAAACTTGGCACTTGTCCACAAGGCCAAAGAACGAGGACAAGCAGTTTGAGGAGGAAGGAAAGAGTTTATTTCTCTGGCAAAGGAGGAAAAATGGAAGACCTTCTTATCTCAAAACACCAAATTTTCCATTCCCTGGTTTTGTGCTGCCTGTTAGCCCGCCAGCTTCACGCTTCCTTCATCTGTTACCATCGTTGTTGCCCCAGACAGTGATGCCCCCAAAAGCTGTCCTGCACCTACCTGCTAGTGATCATCCTTGAGAACTCAGTTCCTTCCTTCTCCAAGCTCCCTACTTTGTCACTTAAGTTCCCTACATGTCACTTAAGCATGAGGAGAAAGCTACGATAATCACAAAGTTGCTTCAACTCTTTTACGGTGACTTCATTCATCTTCTTGCCAAGCGTTAACTTGGTATTTAATGAGCACCCGTGCTGACCTATAATGAGATCTGGATTATAGGCAAGAATGACTCTTTTCTGGAATCTTCTTGTGGAGACCTCTCCATTTGTATCTCCAGATTCCCTTGGAAAAGGAATGCTTCTCGTTACCATGTTCCTCCCTAGCCATTTTCCACACCACCGTTATTTAATAGTCTCCTTTGGTAGTGTACTGCATTGCTACTTTCCCCGTGTCACCAATCCACAGACTTTTAGGATCTTCCTCATAGGGTTCTCTAAACTCCACACCTGTAGGTACTATGCAGGTGACCCAGGAGAGCCTGCCCTTGATCTCACTTTCTCAATTACCTGACAAGGCTACTGCATTCCAAGACACTTCTAATTCCCAGTCCTCAAATTTGTATCTCCTCTTGAGTACAATTTATACTATTCAACTATTCCTTACTATCACTTCATGGAACTTGTCCTTTGCCCTTGTAACCACAGGTCCCTAAATCTCATTCTGGTTATTTATTATTTTTATTTTATTTTATTTT